>JAADVY010000511.1:0-15520 GCA_023336035.1 Pythium plurisporium
CGAGTCGCACCATCTTCCGGACGAGAGAGCGAGGGCCGAGCGATCCAATAATGGCGACGGGGCGGCCTCGACACACGCAAAGGCGAGTGCGTTGAGCCCCAGGGAAAGTCGCGCAGTGCGTTTCTCCACTAGAGGAATCCATCGTTCTCCCAGCAAAGAGGGCTTTGCAATGTTGTGGGTGCGACCGAGATCCGGATGGCCATCAGAGCGAACATGGGAAAGGCCGCCATGTCCCCAAAGCAATCCATCTAGAGAAGCCTAATTTAGTGAAGATGGATTGGCTGTCAATGGTGGTGGGCAGATCAGCCGAATACAATATTCTATGAAGTCCCAAAATGAGAGACTCCGTCTGACTCCTTTCACTGAACACCGCCACATCGTTGTTGGCTTGGATGTCAGCTGGAAAGTCAAGCACACAGATTCGCACAGGAGCATCCCTCAGCACAGCAACATCCCCTCTCTCCAAGATGGCAGCTCAAATGTTATTATACATGCTGGTCCGAGATCCGAGCGATTTCGGAGTGCTTTTTTCTCTGAAAACCACAATACTGGTGGTCTCATCAGCCCACAGTCTCAGCTTGACTTACACTCCGTAGGCTGAGTCTACTGGATGCCACATGGACACATCCATCCCTCTCATGGGACGCACCAACAAAGCGAGAGCCAACGCACGGGTCTTTGGGTGTACTGTCACGCATGTTACGACGTCGAGATGCTGCTGCTATTGCTGCCTTCGCTTGGTGCCTGCTTGCACGTATTCTTTTTTATCGGTTGCTGTGTGTGTGTTTGAGCCTTGTTCTTATTTTTCCTATCCACTGTTTTCATTTCCCGGCCGGGCGAAGCTCCCGATACGCAGCCTCGAGTCCCTCGCTGTCGTCAGCGCCGCACAACTCCGATCGTCACGCGCCGCCAAAATCGACACCGAGGCCTCCGACTCTGCTTCTCACTGTAGCCACGTCGTCACTCGCCCGCTCGGTTTTGGTAAATTGAATCTATGCCACCTCTTCATCCATGGGAACTCCGGCCAACAAGCAACGTGCAAATCGAGCCATGCAGGTCGCCGCTCTACCAGAGACAGAGACGTCGCGACGATCGCAAGGCCGATTGACACACCACGGTTGGCCGCATCATCACCCGCAGATAGAGAGGAGGTGTGAGTGCGTTCGCACCACTCCCACCGACCAGCGCCATAGCAGCGACCTTACAGGGCCGGCTTGCACGTCTTCTTGTGTGCGTCCTTCCAGTCCTTCTTCTGGCACTCAGCGCCACAGTAGCGCACGACCTTGCAGCGCGAGCACACCAGGTTAGAGGCCGACTTGCACACGCGGCACCGCAGCGCAGCGTCGCGACGCTCGAGAAGCTCCTTGTCGTAACTGTTTCAACACATAACGAGTCACCTGTCAGTCACACTCAATCGCAACTCGCTCCCTCACAATTAGAAAAGACACGCACCCGAGCTTCTTCATATCGCGCCACGTCTCCATGGGCTCGGCGCTCGACTGCGTGTGGTACATGTCCTTGAAGCCCTTGAGCGTGAGGCCCTTGTTCTCGTCGCACTGGAAGTAGGTCTGGATCTCCTTGATCTCGTCGTCCGAGAACGGCGTGCCGTCATTGCAGATCTTGCTGAACTCCTTGAGCTTGTCGAGCGTCAGGCTCTTGTCCGTCGGGTTCTCAAGGAACGAGATGAAGAGCTTGGTGAGCACGGCCTCAAAGTCGCGCGAGAGGTTGCCGTCCTTGCCGATCAGGATCGAGCGGATCTCGTTCTCCGAGTGCCCGTCCTGCTCGACCTTGGCCTGCTTGCCGTTCTTCGGAGGGGCCATTGTTGCTGTTGGGAGGGAGGGGGAGTTGCTGCTGGTTGCTGTGGGTGGCGGTCGCCTTTGATGAATGCCGCCCTCCCCCCAACGGTGAAGGAAACACGTAACCTCCCTCATTTGAGCCTTTCAAAATACATACCTGTGTAAAACGATTGATGAACTCACTGTGGCGTTAGACAGGAGAAAGACATTCAGTGCGGGCTACAACATGCATGTTTATCAACTCGTGGTGAGTGGGGACTTCCGCAACCTCTGCATTTCAGCACGCAGTCATCTATTCTCCATTAAACATGTGTTCTGACGATGCTGTCGAAGAATATGGGCACGGAGCTTCCTTTAGACCCGACCTCATCAACATGGTAACCTCTGCCTCTAAGAATTGATGTCCGCTTGAGGAGGAGTGACTCTCCCTCGACAGGATACTCTTTGCTGATTGGTGCATTCCACTGCGGTTCAAGTGGCTCTGTCGCCTCCTGGCGCCGCGTGTCAAGAGCTAGTTGGTGACCCAAAGCGCGATCGGTGGTGCTAGATAATTGTGACCAGGTTCAAGATTCAGCCAAACCTCTGATACAAAACACTGAGTCTGAGTTTCACTGGCTGAATACAGTACTATAGAAGACATAACAATAATACGAAGGAGAAGCAAGGGCTCAAGATGGCAGGGGACGAGAATCCATGACAACCCGAGAGAGTGGAGATCTGTCCACGGCGTCTGCATACAGTATCCACTAGCGCTCTGCATTCATGCTGCTCGCTCGATCGGATTCTTTCCTCCTCGCTCGCTTGCTGTGCTTCTGCTGGACGGCGGTGTGGGATTGTGGTCGCTCTATAAAACCTCATTATTTCTCGTCTGCGTTCCAAGGTTTTATGTCGCCATCCATTTCTACAGGCAGCCGCTGGGTGGCTTCAAGAACGAGAGCAGGCCCAACAAAGGCGAGGGCACTCACACAGCAGACACCCCGCTTCCCCCATTCATCGGCCACTAGACCCCCTTTCTCCTGGTGGCGTCCTGCCCCCCTCTCAACTCGTCACACACATCGTCGTCGACTCCCACCCGAGTGAGGCATCCTCACTCGACTGGGTAATTCACCTGCTGGACGGGTGAAATCGCACTTACCCACCTGGGACCGACCACGGCAGCTGGCTTCGCTCCCCCCACTCCCTCCCGACGACGGAAGAGAAAAGCACGGAAAAACATGAGTGATCTGCGACGCAATCCGTACACGTCCACAGGCGGCCGAGCCGGTGGTTCACACTACCGCATCCCCCAACCCGGTGCGTCGTCCTCCTCTTCATCGTCGTCGGCTTCCTCTGCGGCCCGCGCGTACGTCACGATGGAGCGCTCGCGTCATGCACCGGCGTCGCTCAGCTCGGCGTCATCTGCGTGGGATGACAACACCCGCACGTCGCGCTACTCGACGGTCTCGACGAGCTCCAACTTCAGCTCCGTCTCGCATGCCTCCAACGTCTCGTCGTCCAGCTCGAGCGCGTCGCAGCAGCTCGACCGCTGGGCACCGCAGCACACGTCCTCGAGCGCGTGCAACAATTGCCACGAGAAGTTTACGATCCTCAAGCGCTCGCATCGATGCCGCCGCTGCGGCAACTTATTCTGCCAAAAGTGCTCGCGCTTCAAGGCGCAGCTCGCGGGCCACTCGCACCGCTCGCGCGTGTGCGAAAAGTGCTTCCCCAAGGTGCTCGCCGGCAACCGTCCACCAGTCAACACGTTCATTCACCACAAGGCGTGGGTGCCGCGCGGTGTGTTTGCCCACATGCTGAGCTACTTGAACCACGTCGATCTCTGCCTCGCGTCCATGACCTGCCGCTTCTGGTACAAGCGTGCGCTGCTCGACATCACGTGGCGTCCGCTGTACGTGCGCGAGTTTGGCGACGATGAAAACAGTCCGCAGCGGGAGTCGCTCGTCGCATTCCAGCGGGACGTCCACGGCATTGGCTTTGACAACCTGTCGTACAACCAGAAATTCGCCGTGCGGTGGACCACGCGCAAGGCCGCCGAGAAAAAGAAGAGCTTTCTCGTCATGTCGAGTCTGCTTGCGTCACTCGGTCTGAGCAAGTACGCGCCGATCTTTGAAGCTGAGGAAATTGACATCGAGTCGCTGTGCCTAATGAATGCTGGCCACCTGCGGGATCTGGGCATTCCATTTGGACCACGGATGAAGCTGCTCAATGCTGCGGCGTGTCTAGCGGACTTTAACGAAGACGAAGAACGGCCCTCGATGGAACCCACGGCGGTGACGCCCGTCGCACGCTTCAAGCAGAAGCGCGCCGAGATGAAGCAGTACAAGGCCTCGCTCGTGCGTCGTGTGCAGCAGTCGGCGGTGCGAATCGCCATTCTCACAAATGAAGGCGAGCTGTGCAATGTCGGCTCAGGTATTATTGTTCACGAAGGTGGTCTGATCGCGACAGCGCGTCATTGTCTTCAGGGCGAGCAGTTTGACTGTATCTACAGCGACGAGTACATGATTCTCGTTGCGCCGACGGAGTCGACCTCTGCCTCACCGCTATGGCGGTACCATGCTCGCGCCATCCCCGAGTGCTGTGACGAGGAGCTTGATTACGCACTGCTTCGCATCGACTGTGAAGTTATGTCCGATCCGCCGAGCGGGATCTACATCGGTGACGTCACGGATCGAATCATTGCACGCCAGTGGAACGTGATTAAGCTCGAAGGAACTTCTCGGGCCACCATCGGTAAACTGCCAGCGGTTCCCATTGGAAACTCGAACAATATCGAACCTGGAGATGAGATGTGGATGTTTGGCTACCCGAGCAGCGGACACAACACAATCACGGTGCACCATGCCATTTGCTCCGGTACGGATTCACAAGTCTACAACGGCGAAGAAGTGGATAAAGCCATGCTGCGCACGGCTGCTCAGCTGGACAATGGCTTCAGCGGAGGTGCAGCCGTGGACAAGAAGGGTCAGCTCGTTGGATTGATCTCATTCAGTGTGCTGCGCCAAGACCGCGTCCGTGCAATCAACATGGTCAAGGGTGCTATCGAACTCGCCAAGCGCAAGTTTGATTACGAGTGAGCATATGCTCGTCCACCTTATTCGACAGTGTGTGAGGCGGATCACTTGCCCATCACGAAATCCAAAGTACCAGCGTTAACGCACCTCTGTCTGGTGATCCGTCGTGGAGATCAGTGTAAGCGTCTTGCGTGTCGTTTGCCGTCTGTGAAGCGTCGTGACAAACCCGTCTCTCTCTCTCTCTCTTTCTCGCAGTACCGTGACAAGGAGCCGCGGCCTCTTGCACACACGAATTGAAAACAACATCAGTATTACAGTAGTATGCAGTAGGTCAATGTAGTCTTGCACACCCCATGCAACTGCCACTCTCCATGTCGCCATGTCCTCATGCTCACTTCAAGCCAATGAACTCACTTTATCGAGGATGTCACTATTGGGACCACCCAAAAACCCATTCGCAGTCAGACCCTCAACTCCTTTTTGGAAGGCGCCCGCCGGCGGGGGAACAAACCCCCAACTCTCAACATTTTCCCCTCCTTCTGTCCCCCACCAACGCACCGTCATGAGTCTCGAGCAGAAGGACGGCGAGCGTGTGGCCGTCGCGCTCTTCCCCGTGGACTATGCGCCTGTGGAGGTGGTCACGGACGCGGGCGAAGAAGTGCTGCAACAGTTGAGTCGTCGCGCGTCGTCGGGCGACGTCTGGAGCCCGCGATCGAGGCTGTTCAAGTTGGCTCACCTCTGTTGTGTTCTGGATTGTAGGGATTTTTCTGAGGCGCAATTGTTTCTGCACTCGATCCAGGAGCTCGAGCGTGTACGCATGGACACGAAGAAGACGAAGAAGCGCAAGATAAATGGCAGCGACGCCGGCGACGAGAAGAAACCGCGGGTCGAGGACGACGCGAGTAGGAAAAGCGATTCGGGGGACGTAACCACGCACGACGTGGTGATGAAAGACGAGCCCGAAGAAAACAGAGGGATCGAAGAAGCAGCCGACGCGAAGAGCAGCGAGGTGGAAAACGGTGTGGCCAAGCTCAAGGAGAACGGCGTGATGACCGACGACCACGTGGAACGCGATGTCGCGGCCGTGGACGAGGCCGTCGCGTTGGCGGAAAACAGAACCGAGGACGATGAGGAGGAGGAGGACGAAGAAGAAGAAGTGATTGATCCGCGTGTGCACTACCGTCCGATGGTCGCTGAGCTACAAGGTTCCATTATCGAGTTGAACCAGCTCATCAACACCATTGATCTGATCCGTCGCCGCGAGTACCTCGAGGATATGCAGTGCATCCGCGAAAACACAGCTGAGAAGAAAGATGAAATAGAGTACTTGATCGAGGCCAAGGCCCAGCAGCTGAAGGAGTCGAGCAGCATCCTGCTCGCCGGAGTAGATGCATTGACCTCGACAGTGGAGAAAGAGAGCAACTTTTTCGACGGCGTGACGGAACTGATCCGCAAATGGAAAATCTGCGCTCCGATCCACGGCAATATCCCAAAGCCTTTCCGCGCTGGCGAGCCGCTCGCGGTTGACTGCAGCTTTGTCAGTGGTAGGTGGTCACGCGAATGTCTATTTGCGCTACCCCATCAACTAACTTGTTGTGCTTTTTTTCAGCGGGATCAAGATTCGTTCCACCAACGCGATCAGTTGCAGATCTATCGTACGCAGAGGTAAGCTTGGCTGTGTGGTATGATTGATGATGTGGCGAGAACTCACTAAGATTATGATCTCACACAGCTGAGCCGCACCGAAAAAGGACTTGTCTGCATCAAAACCCCAGAGGAGTACATGGCGCGCACCATTGAAGTGGAACTGCGATCTCTAGTCAGTAATGCATCCGGATCATACACTCTCGCCGCTCCAATGATGAACTCGATGTAAGTGCCCGCACCAATTGTCGGATATTGAAGTTTGGCTCACTGACTGTGCTGCTGTTGCCCAAATCAGGACGCGTGCTGCACTGGATCGACTCGAGAATACTCCAGAAGACCTGAAGGTCTTGCATGAGCGGAATTCTTCAGTGTTGAAAGCTGTCCAGTTCTCTGTGTTCTGCGAAGAACTCTTCTATACGGTTATGCAGGAGGCACTGTGGAGCTCGAGCAACTGGAGTGATAATGCGCTCAGTGTCAAGAAGCCGGCGTCGAAGAAATCACAGCGAAATGACGATGGAGGAGTTCAAGGACCTGGTAATGTGACTGTTGTCGAGATCCTGGATGATGATATCCGACTGCGGCTGCGTGATCACTATGAAATGACTTTGCGACTACTGGATGCGAGAGCTGTTGCAGCTGACCCTCATGACCAGATCAGCGCACGCAACCTGCGCAACTCAGAAAATGGACACGATAGCCCGAAAGTGACTGACCGACCACACACACCTCACACGGAAGAAGAGTTTCTGCGGCAGACTTGTCGGTTTGCGGTACTCCTGTTACAGCAAGAGATTCGCGAACGACACGGCAGGAATGAGATCTCACGCGGACTGCTTTTCACCAGTCCTGATGGAGCGACAGGATCTGGCGCCCCAGTTGGTGCTCTCCAGCAAGCTGAGGGCGACAAAACGGACATTGGGGGCGTTTTGACAGCCGTCGTGAATACCATTTCGCATAACCTGCTCCAAAACGAAGTTGCTCGCTATCTCGATGAGATTTCTGCAAAGCTGGCGTTTCAAAATGCGCAGTCGTCATCGACCGGCCGAGTTCTTGAAGATGGCCTTAACCAGCCGATTTGTGACTCTGTCCGCGGGATTTACGTTAGCCCGCGTTGGAAGTCTTGTCCGTACGATTCAACACTCGCTGCGTTCGACCTGAGCATCGGGAAGAATTTCACTACAGGTACGGCTAGCATTCACATTTGACGAATTTCATGATGCTGGGATATTGATGACTATGTTGTCTACAGAAATTTTGATCTCCGGAACTAAGATCCGCTTCGAAGATGGACCCGGCACCATCCGCGAAATCTCGGCATTAGGTGGACTGAAAAAGTTCGTCGAGAAGACAATCTGCTGTCAAGTCGCCCAAGCTCTTCATCGTGACTTCGCATCGTTGGGTTTGAAGCAGTCGAGTGTGGATCTGGATCGTACAAGTGTTCGACTGTTTGTCTCTGGCGAGTGGAACGGAAGTTGTATCGGTGACGGCCGTGTCCCAGACTCGAAGCCCATGTCGTGCATGTTCTTCGAGCCGTACTTGACACCGGATACCACTGTCTCGATCAAGTGTGTGCTACAGGCTGTGGACACCTCCAAGCTCACCGATCTCGGTGCACGACGCAAGAACGGAAAGGGAGAACCGTTGTTCGACATCCAGTGGGATCGGATACCCGGCAACAGTGATGTTTCGAAGATCGTTTGGCTGCTACAGAACACGACAGGCCTCCCCGACTTCTTCACTGCACCAGAAACTCCAGCCGTGAACGGGGCGAAAACTGCATGAGATGTTCTTCCTCTTGATTCAGGTAGAAAACGAGTCAATCGCTGAGAGGTTGGATGCAGCATTTTGTGGCCGACCTGGTTATTGCGTAGATGTCGACATCATAATTTAAGCTGATTGAGGAAAACACAAGTTGTGGTTGAATCGGAGGTGTTGATTTCATGTGAACATTCAAGGCGTGCATGCGGACGCGTCTACTGACGTCCCGGACGCGGCGCTGGGTCCTTGCCAGTCAAACGCTTGTAGATGCCGTCGACCTGATCGACAACGAGCTCGTACGCGCCCGACGCCTGCAGACCGCGGTGTACCTGTTCGTTGAGTCCACCTGGGGTAGCGCCCTCGTCAGCCATTTCATCAAAGCTCTCCGTGGACTCGGCGCCGGCCTCAGCGAGCGACTTGAAGAACGACGCCACAAACGAGCGCGACGACTGCTCGTCTACAGATCCCACACCACGGAGGGTCAAAACCTGTTTGAACAGAAACGCCGAGAGACGCTGTACGCACCGACGCCGTTGTTGACACACCACTTTTGTGTGCTCGCGCAGGTCGCGTAGAAGTACGAGATCAGCGCCGTCATACCGGTCTGTACCCATGGGACGAAAATGAGCCAAAAACTGATCCACCGATACCCCCACTATCCAGTACGTACCAGCGTGGTGATCTCGGACTCGTTGCCGACCATCACGGGCGTGCCGATCTGCGTGAGCAGGTCGCGTGCAAACTCGTTCACGGGGTACGCGAGGATCGGCCCCGAGCGCTTGGACGCGCTCGTGAGCGGCACCGTGCGCACGACGTTTTCGCGCGGCAGACGCACAAGCGCCACGAGCTCCTCGTACGGGATCGTCGCCATCATGGACACCACGTGCTTGGTGGGCGCGAACGTGAGCGTGGGCAGTTCCTAGCAGATCACGCAGATCATGAGCTCACCAGCCGCAGAGAGAGACTCCTCGCCATTACCGTACCTCCTTGGCGACGTTGGGCAGCAGACCGATGAAAATCACATCGCTCTTGTCAATAATCTCCTGGTTGGTCGCGCCGATGCTCACGCGCGTGGGGAACTTGGCCACGAGCGCGTCGGCCTTGGCCTTGGTTCGGGCCGAGACCGTCACGTGCTTGGGCTGCCAGCCGCCCTCGGAGCAAAAGCCCGACATCACGGCCGAGCCGATCTTGCCCGTGCCCAGCAGACCGATCGTGAGTTCAGCAGGAGGCGCCATTGCAATCGGAAGCGAGACGAAGAGAACTGCGGGTGCGTGCGGCAATGGGCGAATGAAAAGACGAAGATCGCACGCAATGCCCACAAGTTGAGTCTCGTCACGTGAAGAGGGAGGGATGACCTGGAGCCGGTCTGGTGGGTTTTTCTCAGCAGCACCGGTGTGCGACGTTTTTTACCTGACACAGAGCCGTGAATCACCTAAGATAGTACATCGCGTGATGACACGATCGTTGCAAGTGGAGTTGGTGGATGCTCTCTACATTCATGGCCACTTTTGCATGGGAAACGTTTGCCATGGTGGTCGACAGTGTTTACTTTCTACTACTATAACCCATGGGGGAGCCCTTCCCGCCCAGGCTGGTTTGGTTTGGTTTGCGTTCTACACAGCGCGGATCACCGCAGGTCGTCTAACAGACTCGCGTTGTTGGAATGAAGAAACTCGAGGATCTGCTCAAAGGTCGGCCGCTTCTCTGGCGAGCTCACCCAACACAGCGTCATCAACTTCTTGAACATTTCGGGGCACGTCGGTGGGATCGTCGGCCGCAAATTGTTGTTCAGTACGCCAAGTGCAGCTTGGATCTGGCACAATCCGTCGTAGGGACATGCTCCCGTGATGATCTCCCAGCACACGACGCCAAACGAAAACACGTCGGCCTTCTCTGTGTACTTCTCAGCGGCAAGCACCTCGGGCGCCATCCACTGGGTTGTACCACAGTTTCCAGTCATCGTCTGGAAATGGGCTCGAACACGAGCCAACCCAAAGTCTGAGATCTTGATAGCATACGATGTGTCGACGAGCAGGTTCGGACTCTTGAGATCACGATGCAGGATCGGTGGTTGGAATGAATGTAAATAGTTCATACCAAGCGCTGTATCGCGTGCAAACCTGCAATGACAAATCAGCAGGTTCGTTCAAACTGCACCAAACGCCAGAATGTGCGCCATTGATACGTACGTCATTTGCTTGCCGTAGTCGAGGTTCGGCTCTTGTCTTAGCACATTCCACAGCGATCCACGAGGAAGGTATTCGATCACAAGACAACGCGTGGGAGGCTCAAGACACGCCCCCATCAAGAGACAGATATTGGGATGCCTACACAAAACTCAGGTTAGACGGAACCAAGGTGAGTGGACAAATCAGCACAGGGTTCTCGTACCGGAGAATGCTCATGATCTGGACTTCGGTCTCAAATTCTTCCAGAATATCCGCCGTCAAATACTGACACACGAGAATTTTGACCGCGACTGTCGTTCCCCGCCAACTCGCTCGGTGCACTGTGCCAAATGCGCCTTGACCGATCATCTCGCCAACTTGAAGCTCTGTGAAGTCGATGTGGAGGCTCTGATTCTTGTGACACCGCGGTGGGAGCTTCTCTTTCTGGCGCGCGGTCATCGCACCTCCGACCACTCCGGCCGGTTCGCCCGCAGCTTGAACAGCGGCGGAATCGTCGATCGGCGCCGCAGACGTTTTTACATACATTGGTGAGTGCAGGAAGAGCGGAATCCGAGCTTTTCGTGCGACCTCAAGTTGCATTTGTGCAGGTGGCGGTACTGAATCGCGCACAAACTGACGTTCGATCACCGTCGTCTTTGCCTCAGGTTTGACGGGCGCTGCTTGTGCCGGCGTCGCCGTTGCCGTGGCACCCGCACTTCCGTCCTGTTCGCTACTTGCTTGTGCACCTGACACACCGACTTCGGCTCCGATCATGAATGGCGTTGGTAGTCCTTGAGGATTATTGTTGTTCGTAGGGTACTCGACCGAGGGCGGCATGCGGCTCTCGAGATCGTCGTCAAAACCGTCGTGTTCTTCGTGGTGGGTCTCGTAGGGACCCGTCTCGAGCATCGACTCCCGCAAATTACGTGGCGAGCTCGTCCCAAAGAACGCCTCGTCGTTCTGATCAAACTCCATGCCGCCAAAGTCTATCCGGTGGCTGCTTCGCGGTGCCGAATTCAGCGACTGCTGACGGTGCAAATGGCTGTGGTCGCCACCAATGAGCCCCATCTCCGGATCGGCGATCGTCGTCGGCGCGGCGCTGGTCGTCACGTGGCCTTGGTTGTTGGTCGCGGCGCTATGCGCACGTCGTCGCATGGGCTGCTTGGGTTGGTTGTAATACCCGGGCTGCGTCTGCTTGTACTGCTGCGCCTTCTGCAGCACCGCGAGTCCGTGGTGGCCGGGCGCGTGCTGCCGCGGCGAGAGCGGCTGCTTCATCTGCGGTGGCAACGGCAGCAGCGCGTTGCCGCCCGCCGCGGGGCCACTGACGGCGCTCGGCGACTTGGCCTGGGTAGTCAAAAACGGCACGGCGTCCGGTTCCACAGGACTCGAGCGCCGTGCCTTGGCATGCGCGTGGAGCTGCCGCTGCCGTAGCTCGTCGTCTTCGTTCATCGAGGTCTCGCGGAGAAACTTGACGTACATGACAATCGCGAGCACGAGGAAGCACAGCGAGCCCGTGAGCACGGGGTCCATGCCCACCATCTCGTGCGACACGCCGGCGCCCCCTCGGCCTTCTGCGTTGGATTTCCTCTGTCCTCTCCTTCCGACAGACCCAGAGAGATGGAAAGATGGAGAGAGAGAGAGAGAGATTGGACGGCGTGGAGGTCGAGGTGTGGCGTATAATTAACCCCGCTCTTCCTCCGTGTTGTGGTTCCCTTGCTTCCGCTCTCTCGGACAGTCGAATATGCGTGGGGTTTTATTCCCAGTTACAGAAGGGGGAACGCCAGTCCCAAGTGCAACGTCACACACAACAAACAGCAGCGAGGGTTGGGATCCCCCGATAGAGTGACTTCTCGACTCCCTCGAAAGAGCGACTGCGACGTGGGAATCGCGGGATCCTAATAATATGGGGGAGAGATGGCGAGCTGAGTGATCAGCATGACATGGCTACAAAATGCGATTTTGTTATGACTACGCGTCTTCAAAGCTCTCGCTCGACAAAATGTGGTGAAGAGCGGCTTCAAATGTCGCGAGGTAGTAACCCGACTCGCTACGGCGCTTCTCGGGGTCGCAGAGTCGGTTCAGCAGCACCTGCGTCATGATCGGAGCCGCGAGCTCACTGTGGACGATCACGTAAATGAAAATGGGCAAAAAGTCGTCACCGCTGAGCACATCGTCGTCTGCCGGTGCCGCGGGCTCGAATTTCCTCAACTCGGCGTTCTCGACACCGTCTCCACCACTGGATACATCGGAAACACCCGCGTCGGTAAGAGACAGGCGGATCGTCGTTGTCTGCTTCTCTTCTTGGTACATACGCCGTTCGGCCCGGTACAGTGCGTGGATTTGATGCGCTGCCGCCACGAGTTTGCGCATCTTGTCAAGCGGCAGGAATGCGTCGTCAATTTCCTTGATCAAGTCAATGACAGTGCGCCAGCTGCTCACTGAAATCTTCGACACCGGAATACCAAAGTAGCTTTGCGGTTTCCCACGAAGCTGAAAAATGCGTTGGTGGAACTGCTGCTCCTTCTGGATGACACGCATACGGAGATACGCAGTGAGTGAGCCCATTAGCGGCACACATAGTCGCTCTTCGAGCTCGTGGCGAATCGCGTCTGAGATGAGTTGTTGCACCTTGTCATTGCTTGTCATCGTGTCATCACTCATCAGGTTTGCGTACGAGTTGCGGCGTCCCAGCCCTTCTTCTGATGCTGTGAAGACTTTCATCATTCGCTCAACGCTGTCGCGCATTTCGTCAAACCGATGCTCAAGCATGTACTCTTGAACTCCATCGAGAATTGTCGCGACTTCTTCCATGAGGTTCTTGCCCGGGTCCACGCCATTCGCCCGAAGTTTCGCAAGAAATTTTCCACAAGCCTTGCCCTCCGGGGATGTAATGTCATTAACAGTGTGGTACACATATACCCGGAGTGCACGTGATATCGGTTGAGTTCGATTCCGCAACAAAATACCGTCATGTGGCACATCCAGGAATTGCTGCAGCTGCTTGAGGGCACAACCGTGAAGAAATGTCAACGGTGGGGGTGTCACCAACGAGGCAGCAACACGAAGAAAGGATTCAAGCACAGGGGCACGAGACGCTGCAAGGTCGACCGCTGATACACGATGGCTTCGACGTGCAGGAAACAAACAGTCACCAACTCGTTCTGATAGTCGGCATAGCTGGAGACATGTCCGCACAGTGAACAGGATTATAAAGTTCACTATCAATAAACATGTCGTACCTTTCGATATAGTTTGTATAGCTCCTTGAATCGCTTTTTCGTGAACCAGACAACTCCACTCTCGACGTCGACCACACGAATTACGTATTCCTGGGTTACGTAAAATTTAGCATAAAGGTTAGTTGTGTGGTCGGCAAACACCTTCAATCAGAGCATTCGCGTACCACATGGCCGGTCAATCGATTGAGTCGATGAGCATTGTTGATGAGACGAATTGAGAGCGCGTGACGAATTCCTAGCAATTCATGCATAGATGCACTCGTCAGAAGTCGAAACCTCGTAAGGACTAGAACCGACAAGCTCACCCTTTGCCTTAAGAATCAGTCCATGCCACTCATGATCGGAAATCATTTTGTTCATGTTCATGGTCGTGTCAATGATCTACAGAACCAAGTCAGTGTCATCGTTCCCACACATCAACCCTTTCACACGAGATTCGTACCATCTTTGAAGGCTGAATCTTGGAGACAATCATGGCACGCAGAGTATCCAGTTCCTGTGAAGAGATCACTCCTCGGCGGTAGATCTCACTTGCTTTTGAGAGCAGCTCAAACACGAGATGGGGTTCTCGATGCCGAATGCGCTTCTCGGCTTCCGTAAGATCAAGCTTGCTACGCTTGATCACTTCAAAGTTGGATGTGCTGAGGATACTCTGACGCTCTTCCGAATCCTCTCTCAGCTCCTCCGGGAGGAACTTTCTGGCCATCGAGTCGGATACCATTTGATTACTCTTACGAATCGTTTCACTGTCGAATACAGGCGCGATGACGTCCTCTTGGAGTTCTTCATCCTCCGAGCCAAACTCTTTACCATACAGCGTGCCGTCATCCTCCGCAAATGCACTCGACTTCTCGGATTGGTCGTCAGTGGCTACTTCACTCGACTCTACCGTGCAGCTCTTGGATTCGGTTTCCTCTGCATCCACAACACTTGGACGATCATGGTCATCCAATAGCTCGCTCTGCCGCTCATCGCCCGTGCCTTCCTCATCGTCATCGGACCTCGCGCCATCGCCATCGGGTAGCTACATTCACACGTGTCGACGTTAGTCAGTACAACGTCACTACCAGTAGCATGGTTCAATGGTCGCTTGGCAACGTACCCGCAAAAAGTCGTCCGGAAGCAGGTTCTTGACTGGATAATGGAGGGAGAACCCATTGCTCTCGGCAGCTTGCTCTCGCTTCGAGTTGCTCTCCGCTTCGATCTCTTCCATGTGCAGAATCGCCGTGATGGTCTCTTCCATGACGTACGCATTGGCCTCAAACATCATGTGCAGGGCGCTTCGATCCCACTTGCGGAAAATGGACTGGAGAATGTCCACACCACGCTCAATGGCCTCTGCAGTGGGCAGAGGGAGAGGTGCTGGAGGTGTCGGTGGCGGCGCTGCTGCTGCTGCCTCCGCAGGATACATTGCAGACGACCGAGGCGTTTGTGGGTTGGAGCCTCGTCGCTTCGAGAAGAGCTTGCCGCTCAGGATCCCTTTCTTCTTCTCTACTACGGGCGACGACGACATGGGACCAAACGGCGGACTGGTCGTCGCGCCTACGTCTCGGTGTCGCCTGCCGTTCCGGGAATCGGTCGACCGCCACGCGGATTTGCGGCGGTCTTCGATATACACCGATCCGGGGATCATTTCTTCAACACGGGGTTTCTTAGCGTCCACAGACCGAAGGGCGATCGGAGTTTCACGAGGAGCGAGATCAAGGAGATAGGGTCACGTACAGCCCGGCGTGCGCGGCGCAACGCGTGGGCAGGAGCGAGGAGAAGCGGCGCCGAAGTGCTGGGCGAGCTGTGCTTGCCGTGGTTCTCGCCTGAAGTTTCCCCCAACCAGATGGGCACACACGAGGGGGGATCACTAACCCTCATGCTTCTTGCGTGGTTGTCCATCAGTTAAGAACATTCAG
>JAADVY010000512.1:0-15483 GCA_023336035.1 Pythium plurisporium
AAATGGAAGACACTCGGGAGAAATGGGAGTTAGCGTTGGACACGATCGCAGACGATATTCATGCGGCACTGGGACATGCGGGCCCCGCAGGATCACCAGTACCACGTCCACCGACAGTCCATCTCTGGGTGGACTCGCTGGTTGCGATCCTGGTGGAGCGACAGCGCGAGAACGATCCGGAGAGCGAAAGCGAAGTACTGGATGTGCTAGCGTCGCTACTGAGGGCGAGTGCCGACGCGCGATGGAGAGAGCGTATAGCGAAAGAGGATGGGACACCCGATGGTCTTTATACCAAAGAGAAGCTGGAAGCGGTGGGCACGGTCTCGGTTTGCAGATAGACGGGCAATCGCTCTAATCACTGGTATGGAGTAGATGATCGAGGCACTGGTCGCGAGCGTGGATTCCCAGGCAGAGCTCGCCGAAGTGGATGCACTTGTGATCGAGATTTTATCGTCGCTGCTATTGAACGCATCGGACGAGGACGAGATCAGCTCCGTCTTGAAGGTCTTTGGTGACCGCGTGCAGGGAACTGCATTGGAAACGGTGCTTTTGGGGACACACACGCCGCCGTCAGAGGAAGGCTCCGATGGTTTCTCATGGCCGCTGTGCTTTCTTCGCTTCGCTCTTCTCTGTGCTTTTGTGCGAGAAAAGCCTACTGTCGATCCAAGTGAACGGGCAACTTTACGTCTCCTCACTGGTGCGGGCCCACGAGTGACGGATTGGATCGCGGATACATGGGAGAAGAAGTGGTATCTTCACCGCTCTACGCACATCGGAGAGGCGCTGTTTGGATCTGTGGAGGGCTGCGTTACCACTATTCACCGTGCTATTCAGGGTTTCTCAGTTGGACAAGACGAACCTGTTGAGACGAAAGCACCAAGCGTAGCCAGTTCGGTGTTGGCAATACGAGACATCCAACCACAACGGGGACTGGTTCACGGTATTGATGTGACTATCATCAAAAACGGTGAAGTTCATCCTGTGTGGGCAAACTCCAGTCGTGTTATTTGTTTGGAAGATGTCGATCACGCGTTAGGAGAAGGGTACACGATTGGTCTTCGAGGAGTGCAAGCCAGAGACTTGTCGATATTGGGCCTATGTGACGCGCTTCAGCAAGAGCTTGGCCAGCACGTCAACGCCAATTTGTACTGTGAGTCTGTTAATCGCCCACGTCGCCAAGCTCCAGGCATGTGACTAATCCCGGCTGACTGGCTTTATAGGGACACCGTCCAATCAACAAGGTTTCGACACTCACATTGACGACCATTGTGGTGAGTTAAGAGATACCGGTATATGTATGACACTGTGAAGTCCTAACATGAAGCGAAGTGTTTGCAATTCAGCTGAAAGGAAGAAAGCGATGGGTTCTGTACGAAGCGCACGATGTACTGCCTCAACTATACGACGATACGGGCTCGCTGCTTGCCAGAGCACCTCCTCGATTCGACAGCGAAGTGACACTTGAAGAAGGAGATGTGCTGTACATCCCACGAGGTGTTGCTCACCATGCTGACACACGAGACATTGACGAAGAGTCAATCCATCTGACAATTGGGATCGAGATTGAGGCACGAACGACAAACGCGCGGATCATCGAAGAGATTCAGAAGCACAGCGTGAAACTACGATGCGACTGGTCAGAAGTTGCCAAGCGCAAAGGACTCATGATGTGGCATCTCTCTGAGGAAACAAATCTGATCACTCACATCGCAGCGCTCGCGGGGCATCCGTTGGATGACGCGACATCCCAGTCGGTGGCCTCGATCCAAACGGATTTGAAACGTGAGCGTGACGCATCTTTAAAACAACGCGCCCTATATGCCTGGGCCATGGCTAAACTCCATGAAGCAGCCCACTTAGATCATGCCGTCACGACGTGTGGCGAACGCAGCGACTCTACGCAGCCCAATATAAAGAAGCAACGAACTTGATACCGTACATGCATGTCGACTGAACATACACAATGAAAGTAATATGAAGCCACTACGCCTTACATGCCCTCCCCAAAATACTCGTAGACACCCGCCCTGGCTCCATCTGCCTCGGCTTTCTCCTCCATGATCGCCAGTCCTTCAGGACAGGGTTCTTGCGGCTCAGCGGAAAGAAGTTTCTCCTCCAATCTCTCAATGGCTTGCTCGTAGCGTTGATAGTCTTGCATCAGTGGGTCATCCTTGCCCTCGGCGGCTTCCATCACAGCGGCGATTGGGTAGCTTGGCACCATCGCAACGCCACACTGGCCTGACTCGCGGCCCATTTCACGCGACAATCGGATGTATCCACCTTCTCCCCACGTGGCACCCCACGAATTCTTCACTTTCCAGAACTTCTTTCCATTCTCCGCGCCGTAACCCACGACCAGCACGCCGTGGTCGAGCTGCGTGCCACAGGTCAGGTCAAATACCCCACTCTTGTAGAACTGGAATTCACGCTGGTCCGCTTCGATGGCCACAGCGACGGGCTGCTGCGCCACGGCGATCTTGAGGGCACCCTCGTCGTTGGGGTTCACATCTGTAAAGCTCGAGACCTTGACGACTTGCTTGCACTTGCGACATTCCTCGACAGCCGCGTGGTACTGATAGGCATCCTCGGCGCAGATACCTCCATGCGTCTTAATCCAGTGGAATGCGTGGTCCATGAGCCCGCCGTTGCAACCCTGGTCCCCGTTGTGGTCACAGTCCACCAGTTCTTGCTCCGACAGGCTGACGAGCTTGCCACTCGCGACGAACGCCGCTCCTTCAACGGCTCCCGTCGTGGAAAATGCCCAGCATGACCTACGGTACATGCGTACGTGTAAATCGTCCTTCTCAGCCACGGCAAGTCCGTAGGTCCTACTCACCCACACTGGCCTTGGTTCTTCACTGGCGTGACACCGCCCTTCGCAACCCAATCCACACTCTCGGGGGCGTCCTCGACCACCACTGGACGGCGCTGAACAGCCACGCGACTGCCATTCCCGGCCGCAGCAATGCGTTCTTCCAGGTACCCTGGCGGCATACGGAAGCCCTTCTTGATGGCCGCGAACTCGTCAAACGTCAAGTGTGAGTAGGCGTTGTGGCCCAGCGAGAAGCTCACACCACGCTGCGCATTGTGGGCCTCGATGAACTGATCGTTCTCAATGAACGTCGCGAGGCGCTTGGCATACTCGAGCGCATTTCCGAACCGCGTGGCGTACGTCTCCATCCAGTGCGCGAACTTTTGCTCATAGTCCCCGAGGCCCTCAGACGCCGTGGGCCCAGCGAGCATCGCTGCAGCGGCCGTCACCATCCACACAACAGCTCGCATGTTGGTCAGGGATCGTGATCTTTCTTTCTTCTTTGCAGTTTTAATCTGAGCCCGCGAATGAAGCGATGGGGGAGCGCCCCTCGTTCTGCTGGACCCCACGGTCCAAGAACAGCGATCTTCCACAGTCGTGCATGTTCTTTTGGGGGATGGGCCATCACGGCTTCGTACGACCGTCGTGCAACAATCCACTTGCGATCCTGAAAGGACGCAGCTCGGCAAGAGTCATCAAGAGCTCCATTTGCCAGCCCCAGGAAACTCGGTCATGTCGTCGCTGCCGCTCGCGCAGGCGGAACTGCTCAAGGTCGGGCCGATCGCGAGCCGTCACTCGCTGCGCTTGCTGCCACTTAGCAAGAAGAAGAAAAAGGTGCGAGTACTAGGGGACCTCAGTGGTCCTGCATCCACTGACGCGGCCTGTGCCATGGGACGAGCAGCAAAAGTTTGTGGTCGGCGATGAATACGGCATCGTCTCCAGCTTCCAGATGAAGCGAGGCGAGCCACAGGTACGTCCCTCAGCTTGTTTCCCACGTTCTATGGAGAGCTGAAGCTGAGCTCTTGTGTAGGCTGTGTACAAGACGATCGCTCTGGGCAACCCGATCGCATGCATCCACATGGGCACCAGCAAGGGCACCGAGGACAAAGCGTTCGTGTCAACAGCACAAAACATTTACGGGTTCAATAAGAAAGGCAAGGAGTTTTTCCGATTCCAGAGCAATCTGGCCGAGTCCATCACCAAGATCCACACTTACGACAGCAAGCTCTGGACGGCGACCGACTACATCTACAACATGTACGACAATGGCGTCGACAAGGTCTCGTTCATGTCGCCGGACCGCATCAACGACATGATCATCGTGAGCGTGAGTCATGAGCACGACTTTTTCGCGGTACTGGGCTGCCAAGATCGCTACCTACGTGTGATCAGCAAGGACGGATCGCTCACGGCGAAGAAATCGGTATCGGCACCAATCACGGCACTGAGTCGTGTACCAGGTGGGAAAAGTTCCAGTGGCGTTCAGATTTTGTACGGTACGTCGACAGGAGCGATCGGACTGGTGACTTTTAATGGTGAGAAGCTCAAGACCAAGTGGAAGACCTCAACCGTGAGCGAGCCCGAAGAAGAGACTGTCTCTCTTACGGGTACACCTAGCGCCAGCTCGGTGGCTGCGATCAACTCCATCGCGTGCTTTGACATCAATAAAGACGACCAACCAGAGATCGTTCTCGGCCGTGACGACGGACGCGTCGAAGTGTACGCGTTTGACGGTGCAGGTGAAGTGACCAAGCTGTTTGAACACGTGAGCACCGACAGTGTACGCTGTGTTCAGGCGGGTGTCGTGTCTACTCCGGGGTATGAGGAAGTTGTGGCAGCGACATTCTCCGGCCGTGTAATCAGTTTTACTACGGAGCCGCTCGACGAGCAGGATAGTGAAGATTCTTATGGCCGCACGCGTGGCACTGTGCAACGCGAGACACGAATCGTCAAGCTCCGCAAGGACATTGCACTCTTGGAAGAGAAACTCGCTCGCGAGAAAGACCGAGCGAATCGATCACGCAACAGTGATAAAGACTTGCTCCCTGTCGCGGAAGACCTGGTCGTGAACCACCAATTCCAGCTCAATCCCAACATTGGCGCGTACGACGTCTCGATCGAAGTGCCCATGAACATCCAGTCGGTCGTGTTGCACTCGGCTGTACCAATCGACTTGCTCGAAAATCATCGCAACTTGGCGATTGTGAGCAAGTCCCCCGTCGATCCGCAGAACAACACGCATTTCTTGGCGACGTATCGTTGTCTCGAGCCGACGAACCGTCTCGAGTTCAACATCCGCACGATCGAAGGCCAATTTGGCGACGTCGAAGCCACCGTGATCACGGACGGCTCCCCAAAGGCAGCGCAGGCCATCAAGTTCTACGTGAAACCTCTCTCGCTGCACCATCGTGTGAACGTCGTGGACGAGAGCGAGCTCAAAGGACCGACCAACGCATTGCACTTGAGTGGCGCGTTCACCTTGCTACAGATCCACGAATGGGTCTCGCTGTGTCTACCGGAGGTGCCAAGTCGTCTTCAAGCGGAAGATGTCGTGATGTACTACAAGAACACGTTCATCGGAAATCTGCTCGTCTGCCGCTACCGCAAAGGTGAAGCATCATTCACGTCTCCGTCAGTCTCCGTCATCGCGATCTTGAAAGAAGTGATCACGAAAGAAGCGACTGCTCGCAAAGTGACCCTCAACCTGTCTCTAGACATCAAGAAGGAGACGATCCCCGTGATGCTCGGGTACTTGCGCCCTCTCTTGGATTCCAAGCATGCTCTCGCGAGTCAGGTCAAGCTGATCGAAGGCATCAAGGAGTTGCAGATGCACGAAGAAGACTACGCCTCGTGGATGGCACCCGAGTACCAACATATCCTGAGCAATGGAGACAAGATCTCGAGCGACTTCAAGGCGAGTCCCAAGGCGCTCAACTACCTCGCGGGTATTCTCACCGATCTGTATGTCGATCTGTGCAAATTCCGCGGATCCAACGTAAAGCAACACCTACCACGTCTGTACCAACTCATCGAGCACTACCACTTCGACAGTCTCGTGGATTTCTATTTGAAGGAGTGAGGGATTGGAGGACACTACGACCACCAAAAGCTCACGGAGAAGCTTGTGCTCAGTGAGCGCACAAAATGCCAGTAACGTGGAGGAATAAACAGCATTTCCCCTTCTTGTAGAACGCACTCTACGTAGCTCGCGTCTTGGAAACGCGGAAACGCGACCGGATCGGGGTCGTCAACCTTCACTTGGCTGGTGTTATTGAGTAACCCCTTGACGGGGTAGAGCTTGTCACTTTCGCTGGGCGCATATATTCGAAGGTATTTCTTGCCGACGACTTGACACAGCAGGTTGTCCTTTGGATCAAAATGCAGGGGCGACACGGTGTTCTTTGGGCCAAACCATGCGTTCACAGTGACGTCGTCGTCGTCCTCCTCCTCCTCCGCAGAATCATCTCGCTGGAGAGTGCAATAGTCTGGTGTCATGATATCCCTGCGAAGTGCTGGGATCTGGACAAAATTGTCAATACTGAAATGGAAGTTGGCATCCAAACTGCGTGACGGACCTGCTCAAACAGATGATGTTGGGCGAGATAACCGATCGGGTGGTCGTGCTCGCCACCACCAACGTCACGCGGCTCGAGAAAGCGGTCGATGAACTCGTTCATCGTCATGAGCTGCTGTCCCCAGTCATCCTCCAAGTAACTCGAGCCGACCTCGACAGGCACCGTTCGATGGCCAGCGACGCGACGAAAGTACGCGAGTTGCTGCCAGCACCGAGACGGATCCTCCGCGCCCATCGCCGGCCACAAGCTCATTGCGCCAGTGATGATGACTGGTGTACTACAGAGCAACCACATCGATTTGCAGCTTGTAAGAGCCATCCTGACACCAGTATTGAGCAGTGCAGAGGTCGTACTTTGTGAGCATGTACTCGCGGCGGAAGGCAGCGAGGGATGGTAAGTGAACGCGCCTGATGGGGAATTCCAGGCTCGGCAGGTGGACTTTCGGCTGCTCAGCGGCACATTCGTATCGGCGTTTCTTCGCTGGAAGACTGCGACGCTGATCTTCATCGGCGCGAACGGCGGTCTCAACGGCTTCGATCATCCTGTGGACGTGAGGAACCGCCTGCGGGCCAGCCATCATCAGACACTACAAGCACCCGCAGCACATCCATCAGAAACCAACTCCCCAAGTACAGTTGGGATCGACTGAAAAATACCATGTCCAGCTCTCTGAGAGACGATACGAGTTGGTCCTCGCGAGCGAGACGCTGTGCCTACTCCAAAGCATGAGCCATTCCCACTCGTGCGAACGTCTCCACTCAAGAGGTCGGGTACGGACCTTGAGTACGCTCGCGTAGCCAAACGCCTGTCGCCACACGCGATGGATGCTCTTCCAGCTTCCGCAGTGCAGTTTCTCCCACGCGCGATCGTACGCCGCGTCCACCACGCGCTGCCGGTCGGCGTCCTCACCAGCCGTGGCCATCGCCTGGTGGAGCAGAAAGAGAAGACTTGCACCGCCCTGGGCGCGCAGTTCTGAGAGCCTCATGCGTGCGTGCGCGTGAGACATCTGAGTGGGAGAGACGTGTGTCGTCAATCCGTGCGTACCCGTTGCGAATGGTGGCGGGGGCTCGCGCAGCAGCGCGAACGCGGCCGCGACTGCGTCGCTCATGACGGGTGTTTGGACGCCAGTGACAAATATGATTGCTTATCATTTCGTTCGCAATTTTGTAAGAAATGATAGCGTATCAAATGCTGCTCATTTTGGTGGCTAAATCGGTCTTTGCAGAGCACAAATTCTAATAGTCAATATACCATCAACTCCTACGGATAAACGGTTTTAGAAGAACCCCATGCTCATCCAAATCGTCGACGTCAAACACCAGAACCAAATTCCACCAATCGTATCACTCTATTCACCAGTGGATAGGGTTGATGTACGACCACCAGTTCAATTCCATTCCATGAACAAGGGGCTCGGTTCCCTCTTTGCTTCTCGTCATCATCCTCGAAAAGCTCACTTATCCGTTGAGCTTCCATGGCGTCGCGGCTGCTGCGCGTGCGGCCGGGCGCCGCCTCCTCGCCCACCGTACGCCGTCGTTTCCCAGCGTACACGGTGCTCGCGCCCGCACAGGTGCGGCTCGCGCCGCCGTCGCTTGCGACTAGCGAAATGAGTGCTTCGACGGTCATGCCAGTGACTGCTCCGGCTCAAAACGACGCAGCGGCCACGTACGAGCTGCTCGTGCAGCGCCTGTACCAAGTGAACCGCTTCACGGCCGTCAAGTTGGGCATCGAGAACATGAAGCAGCTGAACGGCGCGTTCGGCGACCCGGCCTCGCGGTTCGAGATCGTCCACGTCGCCGGCACAAACGGCAAGGGCTCGGTCTCACTCAAGGTCGCGAAGGCGCTCGAGCGCTCGGGGTACAAGACGGGCCTGTTCGTGTCACCCCATGTCGCATGCTTCCGCGAGCGGATCCAGATCAACGGCGAGCTCATCTCGGAGGCGGACGTGTGTGAGCACTTGTCACAGATCTTCAATGTGAGTGCACAACTACGGATCCCCGCGACGTTCTTTGAGATCACGACCATGCTCGCATTCCAGCACTTTGCCAAGCAGCACGTGGACTGCGTCGTCCTGGAGACCGGACTCGGTGGGCGATTGGACGCGACCAACATTGTGGACCCCACGGTGTCGGTGGTGACCTCGATTGGCATGGACCACACGCGTATTCTCGGCAACACGATCGAAGCCATCGCGGGCGAGAAGGCTGGGATCATCAAGCCCAGAGCGCCGGTCGTGGTCGGCCCGCAGGTCCCACTCGATATCATGCGGCGACGCGCCTCGGAGGTCGGCGCTCCACTCGTCCAGGTTGAGACGACGGGTGAGTTTGAGGATGACTTCAATGTCGAAAACACGGCAATCGCGAGGGAAGTGTGTGTGCAACTCAACGAGTTGGCCCTGCAAGGCAAGATGAAGAACCCCCTGCTTGTGGACCTCGAGAGCGAGCGAGTAAGCTCAGCATTGAGTATCCGACCGCCGTGTCGATTCCAGGTGCTTCACATTGTCCGCCCGAACTCGGTCGAGAAGAAAGTCACAATTGTGCTAGATGTCGCTCACAACATGCCGGCGTTTGAGCGCCTCGTTCGGACACTACGAAGACGTTTCCCCACACAACGGTACCGGTTCGTGTGTGGGTTCTCGGCCGACAAGGACATCAGTCAAGTGCTAACGGTGATGGCGACGGCCGATGTCTCACAGAGTCTCCAGGACCTGTACTCTCGTGTTCACCTGGTCAAGGCGAACCACCCTCGCGGCGCATCTCTAGAGGAAGTGAACCTCTCGCTCAAGAACGCGGGTGCGCCGCTTTTTGAGTCAATCTCGGACATTTCCACAGGGGTCAACAACGCGATCGCAGCGGCTCGAAGTGCTTCGGAAGACGAGGTCGTTGTCGTGTGCGGCAGCGTCTTCCTGATGGCAGAAGCTCGCCAGGCTCTGGGCTTTAAAGAGCCTATGGATAGTCCGGCCATCAATGCCGTCGCGGGTGCAGGGCTCTCAACTCCAGAGAGCCGGCTCGCTGCTGCTGCCGGCTCTGAAGTACACCAGCAAAAGTGATAGGTTAGAGTATCTGTATGTCCAATTTATTCCGCGCATCAGCGCTTCCAATATAGTCGATATCTCAAGTTCACTGCGAATAATTCCCTAGTAACTCGTCCTGGCCGGGTTCAGCCTCAGTAGGTAACTTCAAGAAGCTCCTCCTAAAGATTATACAAGTCAGCTTCCTCTGCTCGTATTATAGAGGTGTCCACCCTGATCGATCTACGCCCCCCAACAGCCTGCCCGAGGTGGACGCTCCGACCACTACCAAGTTCACGCCGTTCAGCACCAACTTTTCAGCGGGCGAGCATGAATGCCGCACGGGACAATGATGCAATAGGATTCTCGACTGTTCAGAATGCCAAAGAGATGAAGCAGTACGAGGCACAACTCACAAACGCTATGCAACTGGAGGGCTCGTTCTGCTGTCAAGTGACTTCAAGGTTCTCAATGATATCTCATCCATTGAGTTGCAAGTCGGAAGTGAGGCCGCGTGAGCCGCTGTTGCAGAGCTTGTCAGCCTCACTGAGAGTTCGAGCCACAGTGAAAGCGGCGGTCCTGACACAGACAAGTCGGCGGGCAACAAACCGAGTCTAACTTCCAGTTCTTCGTCTGCAGCTCCCTCGCATGGATCTTTCTGGGAGGAGCCTAATGACCTGGAAGCCGCCTCTGGATCCTTCACTGATGAGACAGTGATCACTCCACAGGCGGCGACTGTGTCATCGGCGAGCCCACTCCCATCAATGACATTCTCCTGTCTTTTACTCATTTTTTTTGTGGCTCTGCTAGTCCTCTTCTGTGGCGAGCCAACTGCAGGACCGCAGCTAGGGCACCCAGTCATCCTTCAATCCAAAAGGTTATTTATCACAACTCATACGATGAAATGGAGGCTAGTCCACTGTTTGTTACAATGTCTTGATGTGCATCAGCAGCTCACCCTTCACAGGCAACGTGAGCGACACATCGTAGGTGACGTGCTGACCAGGAACTATCGCCAACGAATACCTGCTCAGCACACTCGCGACCAAGATCTTCATCTCCATCATCGCCAAGTTCATGCCTAGGCACATGCGTGGGCCAGCATGGAACGAATTGAATTGGAAGGCCGACACGGAGATGAGCTTGCTCGGGTTTTCCGGGTCGAGCCATCGCTCGGGTCGAAAAGTCTTGGCGTCTGGTCCCCACACGTGAGTCGCCCGGCCCAGACTGTACGACGAGATCTGCACGCTGGATCCTTTTGGAATGAATGTGCCGTCGCAAAGCACGGTGTCGCGGTTCGCACGCTTGAAGTTGATTGGTACGGATGGGTGCAGACGCAGCGTCTCTTTCAACGTGGCCTCGAGATACGTCAGTCGTTGCACCTGCTCCATCGACGGCACGGTCACGTTGGTGTTTCTCTCAAACAGGTGGGGCAGACACTCGCGCAGCTCCATTCGGATACGATCAGCCACGATAGGGTTCTCACTCAGCTCATAGAAGAGCCATGAGAGTGCCTGTGCGGTCGTATCACGGCCAGCAATGAGAAAGTTGACGACAATATCACGCAGGAACACCGGATCGAACGCTTCACCGTCGCGCTTGCTGTCGTGGCTCACGTCATCCAAGAACAACGACACGATGTCCTTCTCTGACGTTGTCGATCCGTTCGCTTTCGGATTCTGGCGACGCTCGAGGGAACGTCCGATGATGGTCATCACGGTGTCGTCGATCACCTTCACATGCCTGTCCAGCTCAGCCTCGACGCCTGCGTTGAAAAAGCGAAGCAGCTTCCACACAAAGCGTGGGCGAATAAAGCGCAGTGTTGAGATGCGCTGAGCACTATCGAACGCGGCCATGAACGGGTGGTCCTCCTTTGCGTCCAGACCCTTCAGGTCGATGCCAAAGCCGATCTTCGCAAAACCTTCCATCGTAAAACGATTGAAAAACTTGACGAGATCCAGCGGTTCACCGTTGTCTGCAGAGCGTTGGAAGATGCGATGCACAGTGGGCATGAGTCCTTGTACGATGTTCGCCATCGAATCCCGCAGCGAGCGCATCGTAAAAAGGTTACTCGCGGTCTTGCGTTGGTGCATCCACTTGACTCCGTCGACAGCGAAGATGCCGGTCCCGAGCAACGTACTGAGGTTGTCGCACATGTACAGCCCCTTGTCAAACACCTCAAACTGGGTCTTGAGTACGTCTTCAAACAGCTCTGGTGTGTTGAGCACCGTGTTGATCTCTTGACCAATGAGCTGCACGCGGAACGGCTTGCCCTTGAATTGGTCGCACAGCCGAGAGGTCCAGTCGTGTGCGTCGTGGGCGTGCTTGAGGATCTCGAACGTGTGGTGGAAAATGGGCAGATCATTTGGCGCTGTGGGCACGTCGTCGCCTGCACCACCAGCTTTGGAGAGGCGCGCAGCCCACCGCACGGTCGCGACAAGCGTGAGGGCGAGCAGCGCTGCGGACGCGGCGGCGATGGAGGAGACCAACGAGGCGTCGACCATGACGGCGGAATGGAGGGGATCGGACCGAGGGCTTTAGGAGGCTGGAGCAAATCGCACAATGGCGTGGAGCGTTCCACCAACACGACTTCAACTGAGCCCATCCTCCATCAGTCACTCCGCGACCAGAAAGTGGCGCGCAATCGTGGCGAGCGATCAGAAGTCCCATCACCACCTGTCGACCTCAAGAGCTCTTCATCAGCCAATCAAACGCCTCGGATTTATTCGAATTATATGGATTACCCGCCTTCTCAGCCAATCAAATCACAGAGAAAAACGAGCAGGCATCAGGTTCGCTCCACGCTTGTCAGCAACTCGCCTTTCACTGGCAGCGTCAGCGACAAATCGTACTGCGTTGGGTTTTGACCAGCCACGACGGCCACGTGGAACTTACTCACGACACTCGCGACCACAATTTTCATCTCCATCATCGCAAGGTTCATGCCGAGACACATGCGGGGACCGGCGTGGAACACGCTGAACTGATACGCTGAGACTGTTCGCAGCTTTTGTGGGTCGTGCGGATCGATCCATCGCTCGGGTCGGAACTCACTTGCGTACTCGCCCCACACGTGCTTGGCTCGTCCCAAGGAATACGACGGAATGCACACCGCCGAGTCTTTGGGGATGAACGTGCCGTCGCTCAGCACCGTATCTTGAATTGCTGTCTTGAAGTTGATGGGCACGGACGGGTGCAGACGCAGCGTCTCACGAAGTGCAGCCTCTAGGTATGGTAATTTCTGTACCTGCTCCATGGTCGGTAGAGTGGGCGAGTCCTCGAAGAGATGGGGAAGTTCGTGTTGCAGTTCCTCACGGACACGCGTCTCCACGTGCGGGTTTTGGCTGAGCTCAACGAAGAACCACGAGAGTGCCTGTGCCGTCGTGTCGCGACCAGTGATCAGAAAGTTCACGACAATATCGCGCAGGAACACGGGATCAAATGGCTCATCATCTCGCTTTTCATATTGGCTCACATCATCCAGGAACAGTGACACGATGTCTTTCATGCGGTCGTCTCCGTCGACACTGCGCCCCTCGAACCCACGTTCCTGGCGATGCTTCAGCGAGCGCGAGATGATGTCCAGCACCGTGTCGTTGACCGCTTTGGTCTGCACACGCAGCTCACTCTCGCTTCCAATGTTGAGCCATCGCTGCAGTTTCCACACGAAGCGAGGCACGACGAAGCGAAGCGTGACCATGCGTTGCGCTGTATCGAATGCCTCCATAAATGGATGGTCCGCGTCGGTATCGAGGCAGTTGAGGTTGATACCAAAGCCGATCTTTGCAAACGCTTCCATTGTGAACCGATTGAACAACTTGAACAGGTCGATTTGCGCGTGGCTGTCGGCTGCACGCTCGAGAATACGCTCCATTGTCGGCACCAACTCCTGCACCGCGTAGGCCATCGAGTCTCGCAGCGACCGTGTTGTGAAGAGATTGCTCGCGGTCTTGCGTTGGTGCATCCACTGGACACCGTCCACCGCAAAAATCCCACTGCCCAGTAGACCGTCGAGGTTCTCACACATCTGCGGGCCCTTGGGAAAGCGCTCAAACTGGGTCTTGAGCACATCCTCGTAGAGCGCGGGTGTGTTGAGCACGGTCAAACTGAAGCCGCCGAACAGCACGAGACGAAACGGCTTCTCTTTGAATGTCTGGCAGAAGTCGTTGATCCAATCGTGCGCGCGCTGCGCGTTCTTGAGCACGAGCAGCGTGTGGCCCACGAGCGGGAGACCTCCGTGGGCGATCGGCGCACGCGCGTCCGGCGGTCGGGGCTTGGTGAGCGAGGCGACACCGAAACAGAGGACTGCTGCCAACGCGAGCGCGAGCACGCCGCACACAGCGGAGGTGGTCGTCGTCCATAGAGACGCTAGCGTCTCCATATTGTACGCGGGAGCTCAGGGCGAAGGGCGAAGGTGACCCACCGCGATTTTCTTCGTCCGACAGTGCTCGCTTTAGTGGCCCCACACGCAGTTCTTCAACTCGGTGGAGTCTCGGTCGAGAAAGGTCATCCTTTTCCTTCCATGATGACGCAGAACCGTCATCCTTTGGTGTCCGCCGCGATTGTTGCTCCCGGACGATGGTGAGCGTCCCACCGCGCGCCTCGGTGCGCCCGCAGAATGCACGGCTCTTGGCGCAGCTCTCGGTGAGCTGCTCGCCACACGTCCGAGCTGTCACTGATGGATCACGTAGGACAAGAATCCAGCGCCCCGTGCAAGAGCACCGCCCCCCTGACGGTCTCACCCATGGAGACCTCGCTCCTACACTTTCCATTGGCGCAGTTGCTCGCGTTCCTGGAAGAAGAAAAGACGCACCGCTTCTGTATGTACGCTTTGACTATTGTAGCCAGCGGGTTACCAGGTCTCAGTGAGACTCGCGCCAACAAGGATAAACCTGGTCAAACCGAGCTTGATCAAACCACCGGCGACAGCCGGGTCTGACCGTGCTTTGCATCGTGCCACTGCTTGGGTGAGTCACTGGTGTCCAGCTGTCGCGATCGATCATCGCTTAGAGTCGGGGACAGATGTAGAAGACTGACAAGGTGAGCTGCAATTCCTTGATCTCTATCAACCGGCAGTGGCCCTCTTCTCCGTGAGTTCTTCTACAGCCGCGTCGCACCAGATATCATATTATCCAACATATCGTATGTAAGAGGTTCTTTCTCCATATATAGTGCATGCAAACAGTGAATCCCTCTCGTCACGATGCAGTTCAAGAGGTGGATCGCCGCACAGGCCAGCTGCTGCCGGGACCGTGATCTGGCAAACTTGCTCTGCATCTGCTCATCGGCTCCTGCAAATGAAATCCGTTCGGAATGACGCTCCACCACGCGCCGTCCCTTCCTCCCTATTCACTCCAGTCTCTGAGGGTACAGACCCGACAGTAGCCAGTTGCCTCGCCTACTAAACGCCCCACGCACTTGTCGTTTAGGTCCCGCACACATGAAGCTCAGGTCGGCTGTGTGCGTGCTCGCGCTGCTCGTGGCAATCGCGGCGACGCAGGCCGAGGCCTTCGGGTTCGCCTTCGGGGATTCGCTAAAGGACGACTTTGCGGCTCTCATGAGTGCCGTGATGGCCAAGGTGTTGCCTTACGATGGTGGCAGCTTGCTGCCGTACACGAAAAGACCATCAGCGATGACACCGTCACGACTGCCCCGACCACAGCCCGTGCCCGAGTCGGGTAGTATTTACTCACCATCGACACTAGTGCCAACGTTGCCAACAAGAGCACCGACAGCACCGGCCACACGGCCGCCTGCACAAACGCCGTCGGTCACGCCGACCAATGTGGACCCGACGCGGGACCCAGCACAGAACACGGTCACACCGGCCCCTCAAACAGCCACGGTCTCACCAGCACCCCCACAGCCTGCACAGACACCGGCGTCGACACCACGACTGACACCGGCGTCTCCTCCAAAGACGGCTGAGCCGACGGAAGCTCCCCCACCGGTGACCACGACGCCACTGACACAAAGTCCCGCGGCACCTCCGCCAACAGAGCCTGCTTCGACAACTCAAACTCCTGTCCCACCTACGCAGACACCACCACCGACGACAGAGGCACCAGCCCCGATAACCACCTCGC
>JAADVY010000513.1:0-15482 GCA_023336035.1 Pythium plurisporium
CGACAGCGTCCTGAGAGAGAGGAGCGGGGCCAAGACGTTCAGTGAGCACAAGTGCATTTTTACCTAAAAATTCGATGGCATCTTTGAGGTGGTAGCGTACATGGAGTGGGTGTGGACAGGGAGAGAGAGAGAGGAAACCAACCTTTAGCAGTCATCGAGCTCGCGGCGGAGCTGCTGCTCCTCAGTGTGGACGTCGGCCACGCGGCGCTCGGGTCGGAGGGCGGTCTTTTGGTTGTCATCGTCGTCGTGATCGTCGATCGTGAACACATCCGGCGGAGCAGACGAGGTCTTGTGGACTTCCATGTCCACAGAAGCGTCCACAGTCGTGGATGCTGTGGTTGCGGCGGCAGCAGCCGCAGCCTTTTGCTCGGCGCGCTGCGCCATCTTGGCCTTGAAGGAACTCTTCGCCGAGCTCGTCCACGACTGCATCTTGAGCTTGGACGCCTGGCCGGCCACAGCGAGTTTCTCCTTGGACACTTGGCTGGCCACAGCCAACTTTTCTTTGGATGCCTGGCTCGCAACGGCCAGCTTCTCCTTAGACACCTGACTGGCGGCCGCCAGCTTCTCCTTGTTGACCACGTTGGCTAGCTTCTCCTTGGACGCCTGGCTGGCCACAGCCAGTTTCTCCTTGGACACTTGGCTCGCGGCCGCGAGCTTTTGCTTGGATACCTGACTGGCCACCGAGAGCTTCTCGAGAGAGGCCTGCTTGAGCTTGTCCTTGTAGTCGGCACTGCTCGTGCGGAGCCGTGCCTTGCGGTTCTTGAGCGTCTCGTAAAAAGATGCAGCCTTGTCCCGGGCCACACTCGTCCGCGAGGTCACGGACGGGAACCCCGCGGCCACTGTGGCCTCGTCATCGGTAGACATCTCGGCTTCGTCCACACTGGGCCGCCAGGCGTCCACAGAAGATCGCAGCTCGGTCACGTCGTCCTCATCGTCCGAGGATGCGGCCACAGCGTCCGTGGGCGACGTGAGCTCTGCAGGCAGACACTCGTACGGCACAAAGTGGACGACCGCGTCCGGCAGCAGCGGTCCAGGGAACGGTGCGGCCAGCTGGAGTACATCCGCGTCCGCACTCGACTTATCCGTGGCGATCTGGCAGAGCCAGCTCTGCGTGCGGTCGTCCGGACACTGGATTCGCACGAAGTCACCGCGCCGTATGGTCCACGTTGTGGACGGCTCACTCGGCCGCTCGAGGAACAGCACGTCGTCCTGCGGCTGCACGAGCGGCGTGTTGCCCAGCAACACGAGCTTGTCCTCATGGACGAGCTTGAGCCCCGCGGTCGCGAGTGTGGCCCGCAGCCGCGCGGACGCCGACTTGCGCAGCTCCGTGTGGCCGGCGTCTTCATCGTCCGCATCGTCCGCGCGGTCGAGTTGGTTAGACCCGTCTTCCTTTTTGCGCATGCGCTGCATGGCCGAGCGCAGGCGACTAGTCGTGGCGTCCACACCTGTGGACGTGGCGATCGAGTGGCGCAGATTGCCCACGAGTGGCGTCACGCGACGCTGCAGCGAGCCGCGCAGGCGCTGGGATAGACCCTCAGTCGCTCCACTCGTGGATGCGGTCGCGTGCTCGGCGTCCACGTCGTCCACATCGTCACGGTAGTCGTCGTCACTGTGGCTGCCGGAACTGTCGGTAGTCTCGTCGCGCAGCGGCTGCGCCTCGCCAAGGTCCACGTCGTCCATGGTGGTCGAAGAAATGGAATGGGCCGTCGTCCTCCAGTCTATCGGTCAATCGTCTCTTAGACCGACGGTCTATCGCCGTTGAAAGGAAGCTTCCTTATTCGCGGCTGCGTTTGTTTGACACAAGGTGATGCAGCCAGTTTAGACCCTCCACCGGTTAGACTCGTGTTTCTGGTGTGATTTGTCACTGTGCAACGACGTGACAACACCAGCTGCGGCTGCCCATGCCTCCAAGTGGATCTTATCTCAGTGATCAAAAATGGATGCTATCTCAGTACTCGGTGCGAATGTTCCGTTACACGGAATGGTTGCGATGGCTACACTCATTCCATTCGCTGTCCGCTTGCCTCTGCTCCTCCTCCCCTCTTCGCTCCTCTTCTCCTCCTCATTTTCCGAATCGTCCTTCTCCTCCAGTATGACCAAAGTGTTCCTGCGTCCGCGTCCGCTCGCCTCCTCCGAACAGGGCGACGCTCTCGTCCGCTACGAGTTCGAGTCGGGCCACACCGTGGCCGTCCACACGAGAGACTCGGTCCAGCGATTCCAGCCATTTTCGGGCGTGCTCTCGTCCACCAACAGCGACGCCTACGCCGAGGCGATCCGTCCGCTCCTCCCAAGCGTACTGACCGGCGGCACGGCGTGTTGCTTTGCGTACGGCCACACCAACAGCGGCAAGACGCACACAATCTTTGGGTACGGACCAGAACGAGGTATGTACCTGCATGCAGTCACGGAGCTCTTCGCGACGGCGCCCCCGGGTTTGCTTCTCCAGGTCCGGTTCTATGAGCTCTACAATGGCAAGGTTTACGATCTGCTGAACGCCCGCAGTCCAGGGTTCGTGCGGGAGGATGCGGACGGGACGATCCACGTCCGCAGTGAGACCACCATGGGGCCAAACGGTGAGGTGCGGACGCAGTCGCTTCGTGCGTTGTACTGCTCGTCGGCCGAGGCGGTCGAAGAGGTCGTTCGCTTGAATGCGGCCACGCGGGTCCAAGGCACGTCGGAGCTCCACGGGCAGAGCAGCCGCTCGCATGCCGTGCTAGAGCTGGAAATTGTGACGCTTGAACTCTCTCGCGCGAGAGAGGAGCTCGTCAAGGCCAAAGCACGTGTGGTCCCCGTGGGCAAAGCACGCGATGACCTGTTTATCGCGATCCAGAGCAAACTGTACCAACGCGGTGAGGATGGCAAGTACATCGTGGTTGGGGAACCATCCGCCGACGATACAGAGAAGCTGTCGCGTCTCGAAGCTCAAGTCCAAGCAGCCCAACAAATCGTCCACGCGGCCCAAGCACGCGTCGCAACGACCGCGATGGACGTCCCCAATATCGGCGGCATGCTCGTGTTTGTGGACCTCGCCGGCGCCGAGTACACCGGCGAGGGGCTGCAGCGCAACTCGAAGGAGCTGCGCGAAGCGAAAGAGATCAACGCGAGTCTACTGGCGCTGAAGGAGTGCATCCGCGCGCAGGCCGCGGGCAGTCGCCACACGCCGTACCGCAACGCGAAGCTCACGATGCTGCTGCGCGGCCATCTCGACCCGGTGCATGCTGGTACCACTGTGATGATCGCGACCGTCTCGTCGTCCCTGAGCCACGCGACCAAGGCCGTGAACACGCTCAAGTACGCCGCATTGGTGGCCGACGCATTCCAGGCGGCGCAGGAGAGATGATCCATGAACATCTGAACCCATTTACGAACATTCGCGCGTTTAGAAACCTTTCTATTTTTGCGATCTTGAAAGGTCACGCAGTCTGCGGCTGGGACCTTCCGGGGCATTTGGTTCCACTCGAGTACGATCCGACCAGCCATGAGCGGCAAGAGCAGCGACAAGTTCCACAAGACGACGGTCTTCGCGGAGGACATGACCGACACGATGCTGGAGAAAGTGGTCGCCACGGCCAAGGACGCGTTCCAACTCCAGGTCACGGTGGGTCGCAACCCAACGTCCCTCTCCATCGAACTAACTTGTCTGTACAAACTAACCACACGCGTCTACCGATTAGTCGGGCAAGACGTTCTCGACCATCGCCGAGTACGTGCGGCGCAACATGGAAAAAGAGTACGGCCGTGGGTGGAACTGCATTGTCGGCACGTCGTTTGGCGCGTACGTGACCCACGAGATCAAGACCTACGTCTACTTCAGCGTCGCGGCGGGCGTCTCCGTGTTGGTCTGGCGGACTTAGCTATCGAGTAATCCACATCGCTTGGTATCTGTATTATCATTACGAGTATCGTTCCTCTCTTTACACGAGCATCATGCGGCGCACCGTGTGCTTGAGCGTCTGCCGTAGCCGCACGCGCGAGGGTACACGGCCGGCCGTATCGCTCTCGAGATCCGTATCACTGTCCTCCATCGAGATGGCGGTCGTCGGCTGCTTCTCGGTGATATTAACCACCTTTCCACACGCCGCCAGTTCGATCAGCATGTCCGTGGCCTCTACGCGGTCCACGACGACCACATCAATCGTGTCACCAAACTCGAGCACCACGGGCATGTCGGCAAACTTGGCCGCCCACCGCGTCTCGTCATCGGCTTCAGTGTTGTTCCCTGCGACTTGCACGACCACACGCAGTACGCTCAGCCGGCGCAACTTCTGACAGGCGTTCGTGACCGCTCGGATCACTTCGTAGTTCTCTTCGTCGGTCGGCATCATGATCACGACCACCTCAATGGGCTTCACCGCCTTGATCAGATCGTGAACGTCCTTCGTCACGGCTTCGACATACGCTTCCTCCTTCTTGGCCTCGAGCGAGGACTGCACTTCGAGCGAGTGCACATTCCAGCCACACACTTCGAGCCGCATGATCGCACTCTGAGCATTCAGCGTGTTCGTGCCCGTGAACACGAGCGCCGTGAGTCCGTCGACCTTGCCGATCTCCTTCTTCTTCGCATCACCGACGAATCGCAGCACGTACCGCAAGAGCGGAGGACCAATCAGCTGGTTGCAAATCACGACGGCGACGATCATGGTCGAAAAGTAGCTGCCCCAGCCTGGGTACATGAGCTGGATCTGCTTGGCGAGACCGAGCGTGACACCAGCCTGTGTAATGTACGCCATCCACGCGACCTTGCAGTGACCACGGTCTTCGCCGGCAACGACGCCACCCAAAAAGCTGCCGAGAAAGATGCCGATCACTCGCGTCAAGCACAGCACAAGCGAGAGCGCCATGGCCTTGACGAGCATATCAAGCTCCAGCGTCGCACCCGTGATCGTGAAGAAGCTGACATACACGAGATCGGCGAGGTTCTTGAGCAGCACGCCAAGTTCTTCGGGGTTGGAGCTCGTGTTCCACATGACGGCACCCGAGACCATGCAGCACAAGAGCGGCTCCAAGTACGGGTGGGCGAGATGACAGATCACAAAGATCATCCACCCGTACAGCAAGATGAGGAACTGCTTGATCACCTGCTGGCACTTGAACCACACACTTTTGCGCTTGATCCCGCGCGGTCGCCAGAACACAATCCAGCCCATGATCTTGCCCAACACGAGCCCCATTAGCGTGGATCCGCACAGCTGCAGTACGAGCCGCAACAAATCGTCGCTCGACATATTCTTCTCGGACAAAAAACTCTCGGTGATCATGCTGTTCACATTGAAGAGAAAGATGACGAGCACGTCGCACATGACCGTGACGGCAAAAATCAGCGTCGTGAAATGGCCCTGCGACTTGGTCTCTTCGATCACAGCTAGCGCAGACGACGGCGAGCGGGCAATCATCATGCAACCGGCCAAGAGTGCGATCGCGTACTTTTCACTTTCTGTCGTGTCCTGCAGAAAGTCGATGTATCCCGCCAGCACCGTGATCGTGAGCGTGCCGATGATGTACTCGACCAGTGTGAGACCCACCGTGACCGCGAGAATGCTCTTCATGATGGGCTGCATGTGGTTCCAGTGGAGCTTGCTGCCTGCGGTGAGACCAATGTACGCCATCGACAGCTCATCGATGATACGCAACTGACGAATCTGGTGGGTAGAGAGAAAATTCAACACGTACGGACCCACGAGGATCCCCGTCACGATGTAGCCTGTGATTCGTGGGAGGCCAATGTGCGGACACACTTTCGAGATCGAATGCGACGCGATCGCAACAATAATGAAACTGACCATCAACAGCCGGTCGGGCAAGAACTCGGTCGAGATGACTTCGTCGGCGTCAATCTCAATGGGTTTGAGCTCACGCGCCATCAGCGTGTTGCCGTCCGTAAAGTGGTCGATCAGCGCCGTATTCCCGGCGGCGTCCTGCACCAAACACTGCACGGGCAAAGCACCCGCCTTCCACATGGCCTCGCCCTTGCCGACCACGTACGTGAGCAAAAACGCGTGGGACGACGACTTGGAAAAGCTCGCGCCGACGGAGACATTGTTCACGCGACAAGTCTCGTTGTTCGCGACCCGCAAATGGGGCTCTTCGTTCTCAAATGCGACCTGGATTTCAATGATCGTGCCTTCATGGGCGGGGCGGTCCGACGAGAACAGCAGCACAGTCGACTTGATCTTGGGACGGATCGCGTCGATGCCAAAGCCCAGCTCGACGTCGTACTTGAACAGATACGTGTTCCCCGCACGGTTCCGCACGACGCAGCTCAGCGGCATGGACGCCGAGTCGTCGAGGCTTGTGTCCCCTTCGGCGACCGTGTATTGCACCATGTAGAAGCCGTGGTCCTCGGCCTCGAGCAGGGGCACGCCGTGGACCCCGTTCACGTCACACATCCCCGAGTACCCTTGCGTGAGATTCACGGCCTTGAGCGTGAGCGAGATGACACTACCGATCCGCGCGGGCTTGTCCGTCGCCACGAGCATGAAGATATCGTCCTCGATCTTGGGTGCCGTGCCGTCGATCTGCAGCACCATGTGCTTGATCTGGCCCGACGCCTTTTTCGGCACATTGCCCGCGCCGTCAATCAGTGTACACGCATAGCTGAGCCCGAAAATGTCCGAGTCGTTTGCCTGCACCGTGTAGTTGAAATGGCCCGCGACGACCGTCACGTTCTGCGTGTTGACCGTGCACATGCCGGCCAGGCTCGCGAGCCGCGCCGTGGGGGCCGCGCCCGAGACTTCGAGTTTGAACCGCGCGATTTTGCCAATGCCCAGCAACGGCGTCGCGCCGGTCGCGAGCGATCGTTGGGATTGGCGCCGCGTGGGCGCGACGGTCGCCGAGGGCTCCGCGGCCGCGGGAATGGGCTTGTTGAGCAACGTCACGGCCGAGATCTCATAGTCCGAGGGAAGAAACGTGAGCGCCGCGAGCGAGAGGTCGACGTTGATGTCGGGCGGGTCGTTGGCCACGCGGAACGCGCACGCGAGCTGCGCGCCGTCGCGCTGCGTCCAACGGAGATCGTCGTCGTCGTCGTTGGCGTCGTCGGGGAACGAGAGCTGTATATTGAGGAGCCACTGGTTGGTCGTCAGCTCCACCACACGGGCCGCGACCACGGGCAGCTGCAGCGGCGTGCTGCCGGCCGTGGTGGCGGAGGAGAACGTACAGTAGGGGGACTTGGCCGAGAGCGTCACGGGTGGGCGTGCGGCACTGGAGAGCGTCGTGTTGGCCGGGACGGGGATGGCTGCACGGAGCACGAGCTGGGTGTGTTCCCCACAGAGGACGGGATGGTCGTGGGCGAGCGAGGGGGTCGCGGTCTCGGGGGAGGAGGACGGCGGCACGCAGTCGTAGCCGAGGAGCTTGGCGGTGGATACGGCGGCGGACGTGGTGGAAGAGGAGGAGAGCACGACGAGGAGGAGGCCGAGGAGGAGCTGGAGGAACAGCGGACCCCTGTGGAGCGGAGAACAGATCGCCATGGCGAAGGGTGGTCGGGATCTATGTGGACGAGAGGGGACACCTGTTCTACGGGGAGAACGGTTTTTAGTCACGGAATGTCACGGTGGCGGAGCAGTTGGGCCGCGTCCCATTAATCGGCCGTCGGAGGGTTCTCGTCGCGGTCCGGGGAGACAACACCCCACGCACCGCCGTAGTGGTTTTCCAACGGGAAAGATGCCACGCGACGCGTTGGAAATGGAGCCGATTCAAGGTGCACTGCGTGCGAATCGTGAGAGGCGTCATGCAGAGGGAGGAGCACGACTCAGGGCCAGAGACCTCTGAAAATTAACGGTTGAATCAGGGAAACGGACGTACGGTATAGATTTTCAGAGGGTATAGTGAACCGAATCCTGGACTCAGCATGACCCTCTGTCCTGACATGGATTATATCACACAACACAGGTTCCACCGAAAGCGTATTTTACTGGGTATAAAACGCTTTTTGTTGGGAAAATCTATCGCCCGATTCTATCGTTTCTATTTGGCTGGCCTGTCTCTAGACTGGCAGTGGCATCATTGATGGTTGGAGTGCACTTGACGACGAGCTCTGCTGTGTTCGTCGTCATCATCTCTCCGCGAGAGAGGGGATGCGGTCCCAACCGGAGATTATCAGTCGCCTCTCGTCGCTGCACCAGCTGAGCTCTCGTCGCAGCTCGCAGTGGCGTCAGTGGAGCAGCAAGCAAGCCTTGTCCTCACCACATTCAGCCGGCCGAGCCATCACGCTCCACGGCGGATTGGGATGGATAGGTCCCTTTGAATCCTGCGAGTGTGCATGGCTGGTTGCACAGCACCACTGGCACAGCAAGGGACCTTTACCAATGCACACTCGTGGATGTGTGGGCGATACAGCACTGTACATAGGGATCTTCTGATACTCTAACCTGTGCTTTGAAGAGGGACCCCTCTGTCCAAGTGAAACGCCATGGGATGACCGTCTTCCAGATGTGGATGCCAGCGCTGTTCTGTAAAAAAAAATCGTCGAGACACCACAGGGTCTCCTCACACTGATGGGGTAGAGTATTTCCCGCACACCCACACACGGGGAGCGTCTCCCTGAGCGCGGCCCCGGAAACGTTGGTTGTCCGAGTTCTTCGACGCCGGCGTGCAAAATTCCCCAACGATCCCCGTCGTTGGGCTCATTGTGGGTGAGGGCAACCCACCACGGGTGCAACCCGACTAAAGAGGCCGTTGAAGGGAACAGCAGCAGCAATCCCGTGACTCAACCAATCTTTCTCGACGACGACGCTGTCCGCGACAGTTGCACTTGTGGCGTCAGTGACAGAGACGAGCCACGGGTAGAGGCGGTGTTCGCGCGCTGAGGAGGATGCGCCCAACGCAGACAGTCGCGTGCTGGGAGGGGACGTTAATTTCGCCATGGGCCAACAACACCCTTCTCCATCATGGGCACCGGGACCTCGTGACCACCCCTTCGGTTCCTCTCCCCTCCCAGACAGATACGTGGACTACGTAGTACTCGTGATGGCCGTGGCCCCATATTGGCCGCGGCACCCAATGCCCTGGTCTTGCCAGACTGTGGCAGCCGTTGGCTTGTTCTCAGGTCGGTCCTGGTTTTGTCTCTGTGCGAGTGAATCTCGACGGGTGTTGTGTGGACCAGGGGTGGGACTGGAAGGAACAACACGCCGAGGGCCAAATGAGATTCTGAGAAACTCTCCGTGACAGCGGGAACCGCGTGGCGAACGCACACGGGCCTGTCAGCCCGTGGGATCCAAGCGGTTGGTCGGCGAAGCAAGTCCTAATGCCATGAGCGAGTGGGCGGCTGGCCAACACACGTGAGTGCGCTGGTATCGGAGACAGCTCGCGTGACGCGCTGCGGGAAGAACGCGACTCCACGCGGTTGTCGCAGCCTGCGACTCGCAGGGGCTCGAGCCATCCACCGGTTGCCCGGACTGACGACTTGACCGGCCAAGGTCACTCTTGAGTCTGCAGTCACGTCTCTCGAGAACGGATGCAGTCGTCGTCGATTACGAAGTGTATACAAACGCCACGTACAGTACACACCCGGTTCGCCTTCAAGGGTTGGCATCCACCAACGCAGAATCCGGCTGATGGCTGGAGGGAACGATGGGACCGTGGGACGTGATCGCTCGTTCGGCGTCAAAAACTTGGAGGGAGCGCGTGAGCGATGTGCCATGATGGACTCCATCGGCTTGGATGTGGAGGAGCTCCTCCGCTGTCCAGAGACGAGATCAGGACGAAGGCTGTGGTCGCTCCAAGTTTTCCACGCCGCCGAGTCCTCCTCCTCCTCCGTGTCTCGGGGAGACCATCGATACTGTAGCATCGGCCAACCTTGTTGGCAACACCTGCTTATTGAAGTTGGAGCGTTGGCAATGTTCCTCTCGTGAAGTGACGGTTTCAGGATGGATGATACAGTACACTTACCATGCCTTTGTTCATCGTGGGGAGCTCCCAGAATTCGGGGCCACCAGCTGGCCCACGAGAACGTCGCTGTTGGTCGGATCCCACCCAGCCCGAACCAGAACTCGAGTCAGAACTAAACACGGGGATTCCGCTCAGCTGTCTGCACTTCAGCGAGTTCGCCAGTGACAGAGAGAGGGGGGACGTGTGGGTGTGAAAGCCTTGTGCTTTCCAACGATTCAAAGAGTTCATATCATAGGATCCATGTTTACCCAACGCATTCGGGCATGGCGTCCACCACCCAATACGACACACAAAAACTGGGAGGTCCGCTCCGCTTTTGGGGTGGGCACTTCAGATCACGAGTGTACGCAGTGCAGGTGGTGGGAAATCCTCCCGAGCGACGAGTGGGAACAAGGATTCTGCGAGACAACGGCCCAAAAAGGAAGAATGTCCATTCGCAGTGTGGGACGAGCAGTCGTGTCGTAATCGTCTCCGTTGGCCAATCGCTAACTGTGAGGGTCAATGGATACTGTGGGATGTGCTGTAAGGCCGGCCAAGCCCAACATTGGAGATTCTGGGACTCGCCTTTCCACCACACCTCGCCCCCCATCACTGCACATGTGCTGGCTGTCCCAACAGCATGTCTCTTGTGCAGTGACGCTCCACATGGAGAGGCATGACGCGCACCAAAGACCTCCCCTTTCAAAGGGCCTTTGATCTCCATTCCCCCCAAGGCGTAGTCTGGATTTTCGAATAGGACTACAGGGGCAGTTGAAAAAATCGAAAGCTTGCCAAACTCAACTGAGAAAGAAAAAGGTAAAGAAAGAACATGACAGCATGGCCTCTGGCTGGTGGCTCAACGCAGACATCACGCTCACATTGCTTCCATGATGAAGACGCTGGAAAATGGCCACCACACCACCACACACAGAGACCGAGGTCTTGTTCTGGTATCTGGGAGCGAGAGACTCTAGATGAACTGAGCGTGTAACCGTTGCCGTAATGCGACGTGGATTGCGAGCGTTACACGTCGGGACCAAATTTGTTGGTGTGCGTTGTGGGGCATCCCCGATAGTTTGTGGGGAACTTCGGATTGACGATACGTTTAGGGGCGAAAAAAATCTACAGTACGTATCATTCGTGCCGTCCGTCTGCAATGCATCCTTTCGATCTATGATCCTCCTCCTTCTCTCGAGGGATCGAGCGAAGGCGGCTCTTCGATCCCTTGTGCAAGCTGCCTTTGCTGCAGAAACGCACAGAGAGAGACGCCCACGCAAGGCGACTCTTTCACCTGAAATTTGCCGACGATGTGTTGCTCACCGGCCGGCACTAGCACGCATGGCATTATTCCCTGGCGAGTTTACCCCACCTAGTTGGATCGGTGGTGATCGAGGAGTGGCCACTGTTGGGGTCCGTTTGGTTGTGGATGAAAACTGAAAGACGTGCTTTGCCGGATCCTTGAACAACCCCATTGGCTCTCAGCTGCGAAGCGCCTCGTCGCGATAGAGGAGGATGGGGTGGAGTGTGGGACGACGATAGTAGTGTCCCACTCTGGATGGGCTGGCAGGTGCGTGCGCAACCACTCGCCCCGGCTGCGCGAGACCACCAATGCCTTGGGATCAGGCCCGTTTGGTGCAACGCTGGTGAGCGGCCAATAGCCGCGGAGACGATGGGCCGTGCGCGCTGTACATATAGTCAACCCAAGATGTCGGGGGCTTTTTGGTTCCGCGTGACAGTCTGCTATTTGGCCAAACGTTGAGGTGCCAATTTCGATTGAATGGCCGCCTGTTTCTCCCCCGAGGCACGCACGCATGCGCCCGTCCCCACCCCACTCACGCATGATGATCAGACTGAGCGAGCCAAGGTGAAAAACCCGAGCGAGAACAAAAACCAACGGGTTTCCACCAGGTGGAGAAAGGGCCGACCGCTCTGCCGAGTCCATGCACGGCACCACGACACATGCGAGCGAGAGGCGGGGCAAGGCCAGTTCAACCGAGGAGACATCCACGTTTGAGGGCCCGCGCCGATAAACCGGCCAGCCCAACTGCATTCCACGCGATCCGGATTCCAGTTTCCAACTTTCCATCGCACGGCCACAACGGTCCACACACACACATATCCGCCATGCCAGAGAAGACCCGCGACCGCAAGAACTGGTTCCCTCGCTTCAAGTCCAATTGGCTCGGCACCTACCGTTCCAAGCAAATGTTTCTGTGCTGCGAGTGCGCCGTGACGGACGCCGAGTCGGCCCGCTACAAGGGTGCCGAGGGCAAGCACTGCGTGTGCGGCCGCGACCAGTGGCACCTGGCGAAATCGGTTGAGGAGACCGAGTACAACCGCCGCATGGACATCTCCAAGTCGTTCGGCGGCATCCGCTACGAGGAGGCCGTCGAACGCATCAAGGGCATGGGCGGCGAATACGCCGAGTTTGACGACAAGCGCGTGCGGTGCGAGAGTGACGAATCGTCGGCCAGCACGGCCAGCATGCACTCGACCGACTCGACCGACTTCCACATGACCAAGCGCATCAAGACCGAGCAGCCGCAGTCGCTCTCGCCGGCCACGCGGGGCGCGTTCACGCACGAGCTCAAGCTCAGCATGGGCCCCAACGCGTACGGCTACGACCAGCAGCATGTCGCGCACCAGCAGCAGTACAAGAGCTACGCGGCACCGCACCACAACAACCCCAACTACACACCGCTGCCCGCGGATATGCTGAGCTCGTCGCCGTATGACCACCTCGCGCCGCCGACATTCACGGACGAGGAGTCGTTCGGCGAGCTGCTGCAAGGCATCCTCGAGGACGACCCGCGGAACCACATGCACGCCAAGATGGCCCACGCCGCTCGCTCGGCGCCGTACCCAGCGTACTCCCACATGAAGCGCTACCCGGAGACGGCCCCGCACCACCAGCAGCCCCACGCGGACATGGAGTTTGGCTTTTACAACACCGGCTCGCACGGCATGGCGCCGCCGCAGCACGGCTACTCGGCGTACCACCACCACCAGGCGCACGGCTTCCACCACCCGCACCATCAGCAGCACATGGTGCCTGCCGTCGCGACGGCGTCGTTCCCCTCGGCCGTGTAGATCTGCTTCGTGTTCTTCTCCTCTGCGTCTCTTCGTTTCGATGTCTGTGCGTCCGTTTCTGCTTCCTACATTCGATTCCAATCCGTGCTGCACCTCTAGACCTCGCGTGTCGTCCCCGCACAAGCTCCATCAGTTTTCCACCAACTACTACCACATCATTGTTATGATATGACGCACCTCCGCGAGGCGCGCTACTGAGCTCCTGTTGCTCTTTATTTTGCTACGACGATCTACAACCTCATTCCTTACATGCCATAAACAACCGAATCCATGCATACTGTGTATTCATTTTCGGACATCTCGAGTTTGTGTTGGGGTTTTTGCGAGGGACCATCATGGAGCGATGGATCCGGGGAATTCGAGACCGGGCCGATTGGACTCGACAGCAACGGATTTCCGTGTTTGGATCGCGTGGGAGATCTTAGGGATCTCCCAAACCAGGGATGATGGGACCTTGCGACGCGACGGCTTGCTCTGGATTTCCAGACCAAACAGAGTCAGGATTGTCGAGCCAGTCGGAAATATTGTTGGGGAGACGGGGGAAGCCTGTCCCGATAACTTTCGACCAAGAGCTCTGCTGAACAGGATGCTCCTGTACCGTACAGAATGACACTGCACGGGAAGTCCCACTTGTCGAGGGGGCGACAAATACGTACCCTGAGCTGGGACACGGGCCGAAGACAGTTAGGACATGGGTGATCGCTGAAAAGGATCGTTTGCCAAAAGATCCCACGCCGTGGTAACATTCGCGTGCCGTGGGCACCCAGCCGGCGTCCAGTGTCCAGAAACCACACGCGTATATTTTCTGGACACTGGATGAGATCAACCAAGGATATCTGGCGGTGGCTCGAACGAGGGCGCATCCAGATTGTTGGATCTCGCGCAAGAGTTGGATCCACCAACTGTTCCTGTTCTCGTGGCGGAATCCATTTAGAGCAACGACAGGCAGTCGTTTCCAACGCACGTGCGTCACAGCACGCGTCTCGTTGGCGTCAGCGCCCCACGCGGCGTGGATCACGACTGCGAGGTGGCCACTTGCCCGATCTTCTACAGCTCCCGGTATCTGAAAAATTGGCCCTGGCATTCGTTGATGTTTATGGCACGATGAGGCATCTACTAGTAACTCGCTCTCTCGGATTTGAGCATCTTCCAAGCAATTTGTCTCTGTCTCACATTGGCCGCGCGACGTACTCACGGCTTTGCGTGTGCTTGTCGTCGGCCTCCGTGAGGAACGTGCGCAGCAACTCGTTGAACGCCGCGGCTTCCTGCAAATGCACATCATGGCGACCGCTCGGGAACACGTGCAATCGGCAGTGCATGATGCGTTCGCTCAGGTACTCGCTGTGGAAATCCGGCACGAGACGGTCGTTCCCGCCCGCGACCACGAGCGTCTTGCATCGGATTTGCGGCAGCCGCTCGCAGTACAGATCGCCGTGGGTGGTCTCGTACACGGTGCGCAGCTTGGCCAACATTCGCGACCAGCCTTCCTGGAGCGGCTCGGCGCCGTAGATCGACGCGCCCTCGGCCCGTGTCGCCGGATGCCACTTGGAGATGTCCTCGTACTCGGCCGCGATCTCGAGATCGTCCACATCCACAAACGCCTACCATCCACGTCGTCAGAAAGATTTAGGATCTTCCCATCCCGCCGGGATTGGTGGCATGGACTTGAACGTACATTGCCGTTGACGAGCGCGAGACGCTCGACGCGGTCCGGATATTTGGACGCGAGCACGGCACCCGTGTTGGCTCCCGCGCTCCATCCTAGAATCGAATACTACAGTTGCACTCGTTCAGTTTCCAAGCGACGCCACGAGATGGGGGGAGAGGCCCAAACCCATGGGAACTCCATAACCCACCTTCTCATATCCCAGCTTGTCCATGACGCGCACGACGTCATCCGCATCCCGCTCAAAATACGCGTCCGGAAAGTCCCGTGTGGGCGGCCGCGAGTAGCCGTAGCCACGCGGATCCACACCGACGAACGCGAACTCGTCGCTTAGCGCTTCAAACTGCGGCCGAAAATTGTGGATCACCGAGCCTACCCATCCGCACATCATCCGTTAGTTCCCTCCACGCTATCCACACCGCGGTTTAAACTGCATGGCCGTACCAAAGGCACTGGGCAGACACAGCACAGGGAAATGTGTGGACCTCGTCGGCTCGGTCGGCACCACGGCGTGGAGCTCGAGATCGTCGGCCACACGCACGCGTACGCTCTGCATGGACGCAGGGAGCAGTCCTTTAGCGTCGGTATTCAGCAGACGACGCGCCAGCGGCGCGCGCACGCGGCGACGCACGGTTAGCGACAGCAGCCCCATTGTTGACGGATTCTGCGGTTCGCAAGTGTGGCCCAAGCTCACTGTGTCATTTTGCGAGAATGATGGTCGCTTAATATACTGTATTAGGGTATCATGTTCGACCGCCTTCATATTCCGAACATAAAAAATCATCAAATCGTGCAAAATAAAAAAAATCACAATACAAAACTCACACATCGTCATCGTCGAGCTCGTGCGTGCGGCTCGGGAACG
>JAADVY010000514.1:0-15479 GCA_023336035.1 Pythium plurisporium
CCCCCCCCCCCCCGCCGCTTCCATTCGACAATTATCCCTGCAGAACAGAATTCGCCCACATTGGTTCTCCTCCATCTTGTTCTCCGCCATTCGGTTCTCCTCCAATATATCTCATGCCGGCCTCCTCCGCTCTCACCGCACAGGTCTCGGCCTGTGCGCTCACACTGCGGCCCGTGGCCGTGCGCGTCGTCTCCTACGGCCGCTCCACCAAAATGGCGCAGCGCGCGACGCTCTACGTGCTGCGTGTCGCGCGCGGCGGTCGCGCGTGGTTTGTCGCGCGGCGCTTCTCCGAGTTTCGCGCCTTGTTTGCGACGCTTCGCGAGACGCTCGCGCGGCCCCACGCCGGCCACAAGCGGCTCTGTCCGCAGTGCCGCGAACTCGCGCGCCGTTTTGAAGAAGTGGCGTTCCCGTCGCGGTATCCGCTACGGTCGGGCTTTGCGTCGGCGCGCGAAAAGATTGAGAGCGAGCGCATGCAGCAGCTCGACGCGTTTGTGCAGATGCTCACGGAGACCACGCAGGGCCTGCTGGCCACGCAAGACGACGAAGAAGACGACCAAGACGACTATGACGGGTGTGCGTGCGTGGAAGACGAGGAGCGCGAGGACCGGTGCGACGCGCTGCGGCTGATCCGTGAGTTTCTGCTTGTCCACGACCACCTCTACGACGACAAGAAGACGACCTCAATGGGGTCGGAAGCGACGCCCGAACAGCAGGACCCCGCCAACGACGACGACAAGCTCACAAACCAACGCTCGCCGGACGCGCCGACGCCGCGACGGCGAGCGCGTCTCGGCTCGAGCAACTCGCTTGGCGTGACCACGACGTTCCGCGTGCAAGAGCTCGATATGCTGTATCGACCGACGTCGCCGCTGTCCACGTGGATCTCGGTTGCGGGGGGCAGTGGGACCGACTTGTTGACCAAGGCGACAAGTCCCAATGTGCTCGACGACGACGAGCTTGACGAGTTATTTCTTGGGGACTATGCATCGCCCGCCCAAGACGCAGTGATCCACCGCCAACTGGAAGCGGGAGGAGACCCGGCCGTGCAAGTGCTGCGTCGCGCCGAGTCGCTCCGCATGAGCCGGCGCCTCTGAAGATGATAATTTCCCTTTCGTATTTAATGCGTCAGCAATGAACAGTCAGTTGCACACGGACAATTCCATGGAAGTACTGTAGTTGCTTCTATCTTGTTGTAGCTTTAGAGCGTGAGCTGCTGGATCGGGCACTTTGGACAGAACCAATCACCCGACGGAATTTCTGAGAGCGGTGGTGACAGGCAGAACAAGTGGTATGCCGCATCACACGAGTCACATAGCAGCATTTGGTCCGACGCGTGGCTCTGTTGGCATTGGCGACACGCTTCTTCGGACGGCAGTGCCGATAGCGGGGTACCTGGCGACTGGTTTGAGATCCACTGTTCAAACAGCCGATTGTAGATTGCTACGAACAGAAGAGTTCGTTAGCACCACAGTATCCATTAGTCGCTGTTCCGTCTCAGACAAGAAGTACTTACACCGCAAACGGTTTGCGTACTTGGAGATCTCCGAGTCGATGCGGTTGAACTGGAAGCAGTTCTTCCACACGAGGTTCACGTCATGTGAGACGAGCTCAAAGCGGTTGTCGTAGAAACCGCGGGAGAGACGAGTGTGGATGGTTCCCAGATCCATTGGTTGCTCGATCACGTCGGTGTAGCCAGGCACGTCACGCTCAGACACAGGCGCGGCGAATGCAATTGCGAGTTCGTTCTTCAGAAGCGTTTTCACAATCAACTCCAGCCGAGCACGTAATGTAGGGTCAGTTGACCCTGAGCTGGACGCAGGGATCGGATACGCTGAATCTGTCATCTGGAAACACGGCAAAGACGCACTCTGCAAAGGCGCGACCTTCCGCTTACGGTTTGGACGCTGATCTCCTGACGAACCAGGCGGTACGCCTCCTGCTTTCCGCTTTGGCGTCACCTGTCGAGCCACAGAGGCACTACCGCCGCCAACGATACCGCCGGAGACATTTAGTGACTGAATGCGCGACGTCTGCTGAAGCTGTTGAGCATAAACGGATGCCGCGCGAATCCACTGGTCAACTTGGTCATCGCTCAAATCAGTCAATGCCATCAGCTCACGAAGCGCCTGCAGAGGAACAAGATCAGTTCTGTGCGACAAGCATACGAGTGAGTACACAATAGACCACGAACCTGCCGGTAGGCCACGACACTCGGCGTACGATCGCGCTGCATACCGAGGATGCGATCAACGATTTTGTTCGCGACGCTGATTGTGCCTTGTCGTAACTTGGCCACGAATGGCAAGTCCATCGGATGTGAAGCAGATGTGCTGGTCGACATGAGATCAATGGTTGCAGCCTTCACGGGGGATGACTGTTCACTACTTGTCCCGGAGCGCTGCTGAGCGTGCTTACGACGGCCTCCACTGCCGCCGCGTTTCACTCGAACATACGAAAGAGCATCGTCCAATGCATAAAGTCGCATCGCTGCGGAAGCCAGTGTTGCTGTGGCAATCGCGTATCGCGCAGTTGGCAGACTTGACGACCTCCACCAAGCATCCAACCAGTCGTTTTCCACGCAAGACTCCAGAAAAAGAGTCGCCTCCATGAGAGTAGCCGCCGTGTCACAAGAGTATACCATCTCTGCCCAAGCAGCACGCACTGCTCGCGACCATTTTCCAGCTCGGAAGGCATCGCGGGGTATGGCAGCTTCAACTGTCAGTAGCTGAGCACGCAGCAGCTGCAATATGGCAGATACATCAGGCTTACTGGAACGGACAGTCGACGAGAAATCCTCAAGCAGCTCTGTAGCAAGCTCTCCCACTTCACCATGCGTCGGCTCCAACACTTCTTTTCTTCCTGGGCCAGAGTTGTTGCCTCGGCCACGGGCGCTTCCGTTAAGGTCGGGGTTGTACATATCAGCAATATTCGTCGTGATTTTGCGAGGTACACGAGCAGACCGCCGCGCCATGCTCACAGTCATGTCCTCATCAACCTCTAATGCATCTTGTTGACTTCGACCTGGGCCAGATTGTAAGTGTTTCGACGGATTATTTTGCACTTCAGACGCCTTCGGTCCTGTTGTCTGCCTCGAGATGTCCGCCTTACCATCGCTCTGTCCACGTTTCTCTTCTATATCACTTTCCGCATCAGAGTTCACGGGTGTTGTCATCTGGGACAGACTCCCAGAGTTGAGATCGGCTGATTCGTCTCTTTCTTCCTCTGTGTCTGCATCCAATATGGATTCGTTGCCTTCCACTGTGCTGGTATCATCACCCACTACGGAGGACGCACTCGTGGCGGTCGTGTCAATCTCAAAGTCTGGAGTGCTCCGAAACGTCGTTCCGTTCGCGTCGTAGTACGTAATGTTGTTGGGGTCTTCGGTCAGATTGGGGTCGTTTGGCGCTACAAACCCACTTCCGTAAGGAGGCGGCATCGGCAGTTGTCCTTGCGGTCGCTGATTTGGCATCCCCGAGATATCAGGAGGTGACGGGAACCCCATCGAAGCTGATGAGCGTGGGAATGGTGGGGGAGTGACGTACGCGTTACCATCTACACGAGGATTAAGAGGTGCAGGCATCAATGGTGCTTGGTTGTACCCTTGAGACTGATGAGCCTGCTGTTGGTGCCAGCCAGCCCCAGCAACCATGTTTGCAACTGGCATGTTATCGCTGAGAAGTGGTGGGGCTGGGAGGCTATCATACGAAGCTACTCCGCCCGTCGGAGGAAAGCCGGATGATGGATATCCGTGTGATGACTGCGTTGCTGGTTGCTGTGGATACATCACTGCCCTCGGCATTTGCTGCGGCATCCCACCCATTGTGCTGCCTCCACCGAACATCATATGCTGCTGGCTGTTCGTTGCAGGGACTGACGTTGGTTGACCTTGTGGCTGCATATTCGGAATACTATAAGCCGCCGTTGATGAGATCGCGGGCGCCGTTTGTTGTCGACTGAGGTTTGCCATGCTTCGTCCGGGTAATGGTAATGACTCCGGTGTCTTCTTGAAAGTCACTCGAACTGGCCGCATACCAGTTGCAACAAATGCTTTGAATCCTTCCATGCCACCAATCGTTTCAACCAGACGGCCATTGATAGCATATACCTCATCGCCAACCGCAATTTTCCCGGATGCTTGAGCCTGACCCATCTGCCCTCCTTCCCCGGAATACTCAGTAACAACGACCTTGCCACGCGCAGAGTAATTGATCATGATACCTAGGGGTCCTGGGCCAAAGTCCACGTGAACTAGCTGTTCTGATACGGAGTTGCCGAGCGCAATCGCTTGAGTCCCGGGGCTGATTCGACCACCAGGAGCAATACCAGGAACGCGCGCTGGGTTTCTCGTCGAACGTGAGAGAAACGTCTGCTTCACATTCTCCAAAAGTCGGATTTGCTGTACAAAAGACGCGGGAAGCATCTCCATGGCGCGCTGGTCCGCCCCGACCACTGGCCGACACTGAGACAAGTCGTCGAAGCTTCCAGCAGCAAGGTACCTCGAAACCTGTACAAACTGCATGATGAAGTTGGCGATGTGGTGTAAAGGCTCGGACAAATCACGTGGGCGCATTGAGCGGTCGCACTGCTTGACAACACCAGCGAACCCGCTCAATGCCCTACTCCGCACTATTGGGGATGGATCTATACAGCAGAGCAACGCTGTCGCAAACGCGTCGGCGACAACTTTCACCATCACGGAGTCACCATTCGTCCGTTGGCAGTTGTTCAGTGCTTGGGTTGTCATCGCGCAGATGAGTCCTACAACAAACGCATGGTGGAGGCACACGAAGGTGCTCACATCGGGCACAGGATGATTTGTGTCCGCCATCAGTCGAGAGGTCGCCTTCTTGACCTCCTCAAAACTCGTCACACAAGCAAATGCAAGAGCTTGCGTATGCTGGGGGGTTGGAGCTTGAGCATAGTTGTTCCAGGCTGTCAGCATCGCACGACCATGGTCCGCCAAAGGCTGAAGCTGGCGCTTTGCAACTTCGGATGGAGAGACTCGTGTTGTTGAATACGGTCCAGTTGGTTGCGAATGTTGAGCAGACTGTGGTCTCTGGCGCTTTTGCATGTCGATTCGTTGCCTCAGGTCACTTATCATCGTCGAATCGGGCAGCTTGCGTTTGTAGTAATCTCCTTGTCCCGGCATCGAGACGGGAAGGCCATTTGAGTAACGATGATGCGCCCCATTGCCCCCGTTGGCGGGAATACCGTAGCCGAGCTGGTTGCCTCCTCCGTGGAAACCAAGTCTCAAACTTTGAACCACAGTCTGTGACAACAGCACACGTTTTGGCTGCCCCATGGTATCCGTCATCATACCGTGCTCGTATCGACGCTGGAGATGGCGGCGGATGATGACCTCTGCCTTCAGCGATGGAGGGAACAGCGAAGGCGATGCCTGCACGTGAGCCACCTCCGGCCTGATGTGAAAACCTGTATCCAGCACTGCTTGCTCTCCTCGTTTGGCTACGGAATCTGCCTCTTCCCGAGAGCCGAAGGTACCAATACGATATGTTCGACCGAAATATGATATCGTGACTTCAAACTTATCGCCTTCTGCTGGATCTGCAGTCACCTTCATATCCGTCTTTAATGCGAATGGTCCACTTTGGAGGAATTGCCGAAGTCCAAAGTCATCAATGTCAGACGACCCACCAAGCACAGGGAAGATATCTCGAATCCGACTTGCGATCTTGATATTTTGATCATTCCCTGAAGCTTCGAGATGCTTGAGAAGATCGCGGAGGCAACTCTTGTCCGACGTCACTGAGAACCACTCATTTTCCGTAGATCGCATGTACATCCGGTGACGATCGCCGTAGAACCTGTAGTACTGATATGCATCAGTACATTTCCCGAGGCATACGGACCGAGGTACAATGTGCTTGATCAATGATTCCACCTTCTTGGCCTTCACAATCTTCGGGTGCAAATTGTCGGCATCCGACCACGCATTATTTGCTTGATTTACACATGCTTCATGTGCATGAAACAACGTTTGCAGTTGAGCCCGCTCGACGAAGTGGAAGTACAAAAATCCGCGAACCTGGACAAGAACCCTATTGACGGCCTCCCACGGGAGTCCTGATGTCGAGCAACCGTTGACGCCTATGAGACGGTCACCAACACATAAGACTGGGTTGCCGGAGTCATCTGACGAGCAAGTGACAGTGCCACATGTGGACGTGACTGTGGCGTTGTTAATTCCGAAGTCTTCCAGTGTAAATGGAAGCGATGTCAACTCGTCCCGTCCGAAGCGAATCGTTTTGATAATGCGCTGTCTTGAAACTCCCAAGCATCGGCGCAACGTCTCCGGATCGGTGTGGATCAGGTCAGATTCGTGCGGCTCACTCGATGCTCCTCCGATATCAGGTACTTCTCTGGAAAATGTGATGATAATCGGACGTGGCAAGGTTACAAGTGCTGCCGTGAACTGGGACAGATCTCTGAGCACACCATAAGGCTTACCATTGACCTGTTCAATGACGTCACCGGCTCGCACACGTCCACTCAATGAAGCTTGGCCAGGTGTGCCATCAGCATTGTCGTTGAGGGATTTAACCACCACGCGTCCTTCAAGCGCAAGAGCAAGTCCCAGTGGACCATGGGCGAATGTTACATCGAAGGACTCGCGAGGAATGCTCCGTAACGAAGGATTCACGACTTGAGTGAGCAAATCGCTCAGCCGTACCCGTTTTGCCCCAAGTACGGTGCCGCTGAGAGACTTGGATATGGCGAGTTTCTTCATCTGTGCAGATGGTTCGCGAACGATTACGAGGACCGATGGCGAATCAACTGAACTCGACTCAAGGATGCGAAGAATCTCATCAACAGGGTACCCAGACACCTGTGCACCGTTGACCATGAGGAGAACATCTCCTGGAAAAATTTGATCTGACAGCTCTGCATAACTCCCTTGTGCCAAGGATTGCACGTACGCGTATCCGCTGGGCCCATGAGACAAGCTGATCCCAAGATCGGAGCCAGTGCCGACGGGAAACGACACAATGGATACACTTGCATGAAGGGCTTCGTGCATTGACATGGCTGCTGAGTATATCCGAACAGGAGACTTCGCCGTTCTTATAGTTTGAGTGACCTCGTCACGCGTCATCCCATCGACGAGGCAATCGTTAACGCTGTAGATAATCGGAGCATCGGGGGCGTACTGTGTCTCAGCCGATGTAACAAGTCGGACACCATCTGGGGTTTGTTCCAGTCTGACAACACCGATGTCCTCGGGTAGTAGCTCCCGCACGGTCAAAATACTTGGCGACTGGTCCGTTTCGCTCTGTGCCCAGTTGGTCGGCCGAGATAGTATTGAAGGTTCCACAAAATCATCGACTGGAGTAATTGTTCGCGTTAGAGGAGACTGCTTGAACAACTTCAAAGAGCCATTTACGATCCCATCTTCCAGGTGGCAGTAGTGGCAAGTAGGCGGCGGCATGTTGCAGCAAGTCTGGTCATGTTGCGAGACAGCAGCGAGGTAGGAGTCGCTCATTTCTTCGAGAAGCTGAGTTTCGTCCTCGCTCGACTCATCATCAGACTCATCAATCTCCTCCAGCCCATCAACGACCGATTGCGGAGACCTTTCTTTCGGAACATCTGGAACAGGGGCACCATCGCGCTCTGCAAGTGTCTTCGCCTCCAAGTAGTCAAGGAGGCTATCTGTCAGGTCACGCTCGACACCATCTATGATAAACCGAGTGGTGCGGTCTATTCCGCTGGACGTCTTCGGTGGAGCGAAACGATCCCACTCGTGCAGAAGTTCAGCCAAGCAGTCGCCGCAACCCCTCCGAAGATCGGTCGCTTTATCTTCAAGGGACCTATAAAGATCTTGGACGACAGAAGTCTCTAACAGCAATTCGACTAGCACACGGGACACCGCAACCAGCTCGGCGACCTGCAGCCGTCTCGTATCTTCTTTCGATAAGTACTCGATTACTTGCAGGAGTTTCTTCTCAAGATCTGTGTACTCGATCACTTCAACAACTTGGCCCCCATCCTTGTCACCAATCACAGATTTCTTGTTCAATAACTCTGGAGCAAATGAAGGGTCCGAGGTACACCTTGGGCAGTACCATTCATCGCTTGGGACCTTCGTGAGCGGAGGGAACAGGCAAAATGTGTGATATGATGCATCGCAACGATCGCAAACGAGGAGTCGGTCTCTGACTTGATCAGTTCGGCATTTGCGACAGTGGTCCTCCTCAGCAAGTACAAGAGGGCGCACGACATCAGTTTCCACCCATTCCTCCATCAAGCGCTCGAAAACAGCTGACAGTTTTTTCGCCATCAAAGAGATCTCGGCCTTCAACGAGTTGTAGGTATAGCAATTCTTCCACACCAGGTTCACATCATCAACGAAAGCTTCCACATCCTCGTCATTTTCATACTCTTCATCCTCAATCTTCTCCTGAATAGTTCCAAGGTCCATTGGTTCACTCACAGCCGTGTAGTAATCGGGATATAATTCGGTGTCGACAGGTTGGTTGAAGGGCTCCGCAATTTCTTTTGAACGCAAGACCTTCAGAGCATGCGCACAGCACTTCAATCGACTCGCGGTCTGAGTTGTTGGGATATGCTTGAGAGTTGGCTTGGATATAGGTGGTGTGGAAGCCATGAGCAGTCCATGTGGAATTGGGATTCCAGCAATTAGCGCAACGAAGTCTTGATCGTTGTCAAAGTTAGCAAGCAACTGACCGTTGATCGCAATTACGTAGTCTCCGATGTTGATTCTCTCAACAGCAGAATCTACTGCTGGCGTTGTTTCCTCACCTGGCGTCACCCCACTCTTCGCGAAGAGAAGCTCTGTAACAACCATACTCCCATCCTTCACCTCCCAACGGAACAAAGTCGACAGCCCCTGTTCAGCAACAACGCCGTAATGAGTGGACGCAGAAACTTGAGTTGCGGGCAAACGTGAGGAGTTCCTCTCTCTCCCAGATCTAGCCGACTCGTCTTTCATCTCGGGTTCTTCGTACTCCTCACCAGCTAACAATTTCACACCTCGTTCACTGAGTCGTTGCCGGACAAGAAATAGCATGGGATCATCTCGGTTTACTCGGGATCCTCTGAGAGCCTTCACAACTTGATCGTCGATAGTTGGGTGCGTAACCTCGAGGGCCAATAAACAAACTTGACGAGCGACTTCTGGCCATGTGTGGAGATTGAGTGGTCGTGTTCTCAGGAACTCTTCAAAGCTTGTACCCATCTGCAGCGAAGGGAAGTATTCCTCTAGTAGAACTCTTATCACGCTCGAGATCATGGCGGAGATTGATCGATAGGCGCTTTCTCCGATTTCAGACGGACGTCCATCAGTATTCGCTGGTACAGATTTGGACTGTGCCAAAATATTGACGAATGCGTTGAGCGAGGGAGTATGCGTCGTCTTCAGCACGTCGGAAAAAGTCGATATCACATCCCAGACGAAGAAAACGTCATCGTGAAGCTCTGACGGCAGCGCCTCAAGTGAAGCCACTCGCGTGAGCAATTGCATAGGGAACGAGCCCCTCGTATTGTCGTCTTTCTTGGCGTGCTTTGCTGACATCATCTCTTGAGTATGGTCGGGGGCAAGACCTAGGCGGACAAAATCGTTTTTGACCCCACGCCAGACTTCTTCTTCGAGCGTGCGACGTCTTTCCCACAATCGCAAACGGCGGCGTCGATCGCGTTCGTCCTGGATGAACTTCAGCAATGCAACCTGTTGCTTTTGAACCGTATGCTCACTTGACTCTCTTCCTCGCTTCAAAGGACTAGCCATCGAGTTGAGATGGCCACCAGAGCCAGCTCCAGGATGAGATGAAACACCACTCTCGAGAATCGACTTCTGCTGTTCGCGAAGGCGTCTCCGCTCACGCAGCTCATCAATTTTCAACTGCATGTGCATCTCCTTCTCTTCAGCCTTCCGTCTCTTTTCCTCTTCTTTGAGGAACTTACGCATGTCCCGCTCTTCTTCTCGCATTCGTCGCTCCTCTTCCTTTTCTCTTCTCGCAGCATCTTTCTTAGCTTCCTTCTGGCGAACTAACTCCATCTTTGCCTCAAGTAGCGCATTCTTGCGGTCTTCGCGCTCTTTCCTCTGCGCTTCCTTCGCATCTTCTTGGGCTTTCATCTCGATCTCAAGAAGTTTTCTTGCGGCGTCACGAACGCTTTGTTTCTCTGCCTCCCGACGCTCTCGATCTCTTTGCAACTGTTCTTTTTGAATTTGTTCCGGAGACTTTTCGTACTCAATTGCAAGCAGTTCTTGGGTGGTCTGCACGCGTATCTGCTCTTTGGTTAAGTTGTTCTGCTTGAGCATGTCTTTCAGCTGTTTCAGCAAACGGCTCCGTAGCTTCGAATGAGCATCAGGCGACACAGGATGGCGCTCTTCCCAAAACTGATACTCTTTGCATTGAAGCACCTGATGCGCACCTTCCAATACGCGAGCAATGTTTCTTCTGAGCAAACCAAAGCCATCTTCACCCGCAGATGACAAAAGACAATCTGTTCTCTCAGTGTCTGCTTTCTCGATAAATGGTTCCAGCTCATCTGGGCTCAAGGACTCGAAGTGACCGATTGCCTTCTTCCATGCCTTCGTCCCGACGTACGATCGAAACATGATGTCTGGTACGATCAATCGACGATTTGTCAGCAGGATGACTCAATAAGCATGAGATAACTAACTCGTACCAGCGTCGTTCACAGCTGTTACGACGAAAATTGGCGATTTTTGGTTGTTACCCTCCACAATTTCTGAGCAGGCGCGTAGAAAAATTAGAATCATGATGAGCAACCACACAATAAAAGACAAACTTACTGCAGTTGAGACGTATCTTCGCATCACCAGCTTTAACAAGTTGCACGCTGGTAACCGCGTCAAATCCAACCTAGTAAGAACGATCTCAGATTCCACTTTCACCCAGATCGTCATGTTGATCGACCGATCAAACTCACCGGGAACAGCTTCTTCTGGCTATGGAACAGGTCTTTTGGTATCACACGACCAAGTGATGACACAGTGATCGGCCCATCTACGAACGGCATCGCCGCTTCAGCGAGCTTCCGCCGCAGAATCGCCAAATAGAAAATGTCTTCACGAGCAATACGACCGGTCTGTGCACACGATAGCGCACGAAGCGCATCCCGAAGCGACTTGTACGAATGTTGGTCCGGATCCATCAGCCGCCCATCCGAAGTCGTCTGCCAAGCGTTGAGGGCAGCCACATCCAGTCCCCGCTATTCTCGCCACCAATAAACGACCCACAAAGATGAGCATTGACACAGTCACCTGCCACTATATGACCACATCACGCACCTTTGCGGCCACTTCCCGTAGCGTATCAAGCGTCGTGTCCATCTCGTCCAGCGATCTGGTAGCCAGCTCTACACTCGGCTCCGCCTTGGACTGTTGTTTGCGCTTGCGCTTCCGCGGCGACGGCGTCGTTCCCGGCGTCGCCACGGGCGTACTGCCCACACTGCTCTCGTAGGACGGTGACGGCGACGGCGACCGAGACCGTTCGCGCCTCGCCACCGCTGAGTCTTTGTGGCTCTGCAACCACGCGTCCAGCGTCGGCAGTTTGGGCGTCGCCTTCGCGGACAGCGAGCGCGTCTCTGTACTTCCCACACTGGACGACAGCGCCGCCGCGTCCGACGGTCGCACGTCACGGTCGTCGGCACTGCCGGTAATAGTGTCGTCGTCGTCGTCACGGTGGCCGGTCACCTCGCGGTCGTCGTCTCCGCTGCTGTACTTTCGTGGCGCGACCAGCACCACGGGCGCTCGCGGTGGCGTTTGCCGCGGCTGTTCCTGAGACGGGGGGATCGCCCCCACGCCGCCGCGGTCGACGGCGCTCGCGTCGCCGGGGCCCGCGGGTCGCTCGTCCATACTTACCCGCGCTTTGGCCACGCAGCACACTGCTCCCGCCCACCGCCACAACGGAAACCAGAGTGATGGTCAAAGGGGAGTACGTACTGTACTAGTTCATCTAAAGTACAAGTGCGTACTTTTCAGAGTTTTCGTACTTTAGAGAGGCAATCAAAGGTACTCTGTCCCGTGCGACAGCTCCCAACACGGAACCGGTGCGGTTACACTTCAATCTGAGCGGTTACGATTTCTCAAAAGACGTTGGTTTCGCTTCCGCTGTTATTTACGGAAAGGAAATGGATAAATACGGATCAAGAGCAACCTTCAAGTGCGCTTGGCAGCAACTTGGAGTGTGCTGGGCGAGAGATCCACGTCGTCGAAGGAGCTGGAGGTGGTCGTGGAGAAGAGCCGACTCGTATCCGAGATCTTTTTGAGTCCGTCTTCACCGTCGTCGAGGCGCTCGTGGGCACCGGCGCGCTGCAGGATCGCGTCAAACTCGAGGTCCATTTCTTCAAAGCTCTGCGTGTTGTCGAACACGCACAGTTGCGTGAGTGGCAGCGCGATCAAACAGATCAGCGCAAAGACCACAAACACGCCACGGAAGCCGAATCCATCAGTCTGAACGAGTGGAGAAAAGCCGTACGATCCCAACGCTGCGCCCATTTTGCCCATCGCAGCCGAGAAGCCGTGGCAACTCGCACGGATCGCGGTCGGAAACATCTCGGCAGGCAGCACGAATGTCGACATGTTGGGGCCAAAGTTGGAGAAAAAGAGAGTGAGGCCAAAGAGCATGACAAACGCCGAGCTGCTTTGCTCAATGGTCTCCCACCACACGCTGAGAATGAGGAACAGCGCCGCCATGACAGCAAAGCCCTGCAGCTGCATGCACTTGCGTCCGAGCGAGTTGATGAAGTACACGGCGACGTAGTAGCCCGGAAGTGCCATGAGCGCGACGTACACGTTCTGGCGAGTCACTTCCTTGAGCGACGGGTCCTGGATGCCCACCACTGAGATCATGCTGGCGGAGAACAAGTTCTGCGCGTAGAAGACGACGTCGAAGAGAAACCACGCGCCCGCCGTACCGACCAAGCGGCCGCCGTAGTGCCGAAGCACGAGCGACAAATACGCCGTCGACGACCGGATCGATTCCAACGTGTTCTTGTTCTCGTCACCGACCTGCACTTTCTGCGCAGACGCTGCAAAGCTTTCAGTCTCCTCGGCTGTGAATCGAAAGTAGACGACAAACAGAGCCGGCACGACGCCGACGCCAAAGAGCGTGCGCCACACAATCTCCAAATCTTGCGGATCGTTCTCGCCCTTGTGATGCGGAGCGAACGCGCGGATGAGCAAATCACCCATGAGTGCGGCCGCGAGTGAGCCGAGACCCTGCAGCGAGAACGTCAGGGCGACCCGGCGGTTGCGGTCTTGAATGGACGTGGCGTCTTCGGCCGACGAGGATGCCGAGAGCGGATACTCTCCACCGATACCAAAGCCCAAAATGCCGCGTGCGATGACGAGCATCCACAGCGTCATCGTCGGCGTCGATCCGTAGGCCGCCGCACACATGATCCCACCAAAAATGAGGATCACACACGTGGCGATCATGTTGAGTCGGCGTCCGACACGGTCCGCGAGCACACCAAACACGAGCTGGCCGAGCACGGCGCCGACAAGCGCCGCCGCCGAGACCGCCGACTTGAGCGTCGGTGTATACACCTCGGGGCCGTACTGTTCCGTGAGCACGACGTTGACGACGTTCATGACGAACAGATCGTACGCATCGTTGAAGAAGCCGAGACCGCGTACGAGAAACTTGGAGAGCATCACGGCGGTCGCCTCGCGAATCGCGAACGCTTGTTTGTGGGAGGGCGAGAGCAGCGCCTGGCGTTCACGGGGGTAGTTTGCGATAATAGCGGGGAATGGGGACATGACTGGCAAAGCTATAAATTGATCTCTGAGGTGGCGGTGGGCGGTGGGGGGTTGTGAACCTATTGACTGGGCGGGGAGCCCAACGGCTGCCGGCGAAAGCGGATGCCGAATCTTCGGCTGGCAGTCATCTGATCAAGAAAAGAAGCGAGAGAAGAAGGAGATTCCGGCGGTGCTTTTGGGGACCAAGTGGGTTGAGACGAAACCGTTGGGATGACCCGCGAAGGTTGGTGGGGATTCTGCTGCATAGCCGATTGAATCTCCACGTCGGTTGGCGAGCTGATTGCAACATTTTTTTAGTGGTCCACATGATGACCGAGCATTTCACCAAGTGGTCCACACTGAATTTTGAGGTGGTGGCGGGTACTTGGACGGTGGCAAAAGATAATACTTCTGCCACTGATCATGACCTGGTCCCGTCAAGATTCCGACTAAGATTCGATCAACACGCTCTTGAATCTTAGTCGATGCCAAGATTCATTAAGATATTCATTTGAATCTTCAAATGAATCTTGCTTCGAGCCCGACCCCTCCCGTTGTGCATAGACAGACACTTTTGACCGAGGGAGTTGCAGTTGGGTAGGTGAAAGTTTTATTTTGGGGGAAATCCAAGTGCAAAGCATGAACCCCAACATGGCAGCGCTTGCTCGCTTGCTGGATCTTGGTTCGTGCTGTGGATGCCAGAGATTTGGAAATTCGCCGGAAGTCGCAGTATATTGCGGCCCCTCGTGCTTGCATCCAGAGTGGATACACCGCCGGATCAGGTCGGAACACCGCAGGCTGCAATAGGCTGGCCAGCCACCACAGAAGCGTTTGGGAATCAACCAGGCCCGCCGTGGAGACGTGTGGATCGGCCACCATCTATATTCGCTAGCGCATCACCTCTCGCTGCTTTGTCCCCATGTTCTTTCCTGACTCAATCAAGGGCCACTCTCCTGAGGCGAGCCACTTTTGGGCATTGTGTGCCCCAGCTCAGGAATTGAATCTCGACCACTATCTACCAAGATTCGAGGCATACAAACGCCAATAGAAAATGCTATTCATTGGCATCACCACTGCTGCGAATCTCTACAGGACCGAGGGAGGAGGACCAAAGAAAAAAAAAGAATCCCTACACAAGAGCCATTGGCATTTTTCGGAACCCTCTCCTCCTCTCGCTGACATTTGAGTCAGGACGTGGCGCGTCACATTCGATTGTGGTCCGGAGGCAGATTCGCTCCCCTTCCCACGAGCTACAGGGCGAGGGAGGTAGGCACATGGTGGGGAGCGCTCGTCTTCACCGCAACGTGAAAGCCGCTGGTTCTCCGAGGGATACGGAGCGGTACTGGGCCGGGCAGTTATTTTGGGACAGGGAGATCAAGCATCCGTCTCATTTATGTGCCCTAGCCCTGAACAGTACCTGCCTGCACAGTCATACACCAAGCCAAGCCAAAATCGAACAGTCACGATTGATGGATGGTCAACGTGAGCTCTCCGACTCAATACCATCAGGCGAGGAGGAGGGGTCTCTCCCCTCTGGATCCGCTCCCCCCTTGGATCCCCTCCACGGCACGTTGCGAGCCTTCTACGATGGCCTCATTCCCCAACTTGCCTCGCCTCGACCACTCCCCTCGCAAGCCAAGATGAACAAGTTTCTCGTGCGAGGCCTCGGCTTCTTCAACGATGCCTACGATCTCTTCGTCATGAACGTCGTCAACGTCGTGCTCACGGAGCA
>JAADVY010000515.1:0-15468 GCA_023336035.1 Pythium plurisporium
AAGCAGAGGCCGAAGGAGGAAGGCGGTCGTTTCTGGTCGTGGATTTCCTCCAAGTGGGGGGATGGGCGGGGGGAGGCGGCTCTCTGGTGTGTGAAGAACGTGGCCTCTGGAATCTGGAAGTTGGATTCTGGATATTTGGTAGTTTACGGACCACGGGAAGGACCAACAGAACTGCAGACGACGTTTCCTGAAAAAAGCCCCCTGCGACAGGATTTTGAATGGGAAGCAAAGCAAGATCGCAGAAAGATCAGAGTGGGATGCATACTGGGCGCAATAGAGTCGCAATTGGTTCTGAAAACAAAATAAATTGCAGCGAACCAAACACAGACAACTTCCAGAGGGTGGATTCGTGCGGTTTGCCGACAACGTTGTGCTGTAATCAACACACGGTTGTTGATTCGCGTGTCGAGGAAAGATCTCTTATCCAGACTCTAGATAGAACAGTATTTTAGAGAACGTGGTTTGACAAGCCCCCGAGTCTGCTTCATCATACCTGTTTGGTTTGTTTGTGGTGGATGGGTCCCGCCCACGTGTGGCGGCTGCGTGGCGTCCACTACAGTACGGTATTATCGCCGCACGAGAAGACTGTACCCATCCCAGCATGGGAGGAGACCGATGGGTGCGCCAGCAGAACGCCACTTGGGATCCCCCACGTGGTGGTCGCCATATTGATGGGACTCACCTGCGCAATCCCTTGCAGGATGAGGAGGTGAGGCATCCCTGGCGCCACAGGCTCACTCGGATAGGAGTGCAGTGCACCATGAACGCCCATACGAACACAGCCGTCTGACGTCCGTACCTGGGCTCAATCTATGTCTGTTGCTACAGTATTCTCCAGTATTCTCCTCCAACCTTCCACGCGACCAAGATTAATACTGTAACCCTCGCGTCGCATGGCTGTCGCATGGGTGGCTGAAGAACCCCATGTAACGGCTGCCAACGGCTGCATCTTCTCCGAGAGTCCAAAATCCCGGGTTTAACGTAGATTAGTACGTCGGTTTTGTGTAACCTGGGATAAGATAACCAGGAGGATACAGCGTAACCTTGCGGTGTAACCCTTCTGGTTTCGCCGAACCGATTCTAATAAAAGGCGCATCTTCCGGCTCTAAGAGGAAATGGATACGTTTTTACTCCCCCCCCCTTTGATCGTGGAAGAAGGGATGAGATGGGAAGAGGAAGGGAATCTCTCTTTCTCCACATCACGAGAAGCTCGCGGATCGAACCATGGGCCCTCCACCGACGACACGGACATCCCCCCGCGTGGCGCTGGTCGTGCAGGCGCTGTGGCCCTGCGCGTTCTATTTTGTCTGCTCGTTCGCGATGAACATGCTCACCAAGACGCTGCTCACGGGCTATGCGTGGCGCGCCATCTACGCGCTCGGCGCCGTGCAGAACACGTTCACGATGCTCGCGGTCGGCGGGTACGAGCTGTTTGTGTTCGCGTGGCATGCGCGTGCGAGTTCCCCCAAGACGACGACGCCCGCGACGGTCTCACCGACCAAGACGCCACCGTCCAGGACCAGTGTACGATTCGTGGTGCGTGTGATCCTGCCGCTTGTCGCGCTCCACATTGGCAACATGATGCTGGGCTTTGCGGCCATGCGCGTCGTTAATATGCCCATGTACCTCGTGCTGCGTCGCCTCACGACCATCAAGGTGCTGCTCATCGAGTCGCTCGTGCTCCACAAAGAACTCTCTACGGGCATCAAACTCGCGCTGCTAGGTTCGTTCGTTCGGCGGTCATTTCCTGAATGTGAATGAGTTCTATCTAACGGATGGGTATTACTGTAGTGAGTACGACCGGCAGTCTGCTCGCTGGTACCACTGACGCCACGTTTGAGCCCGTCGGGTACGCGCTCGTCGTGCTGCAGAATATCTGTAGCGCGTGTTCGCTCACGTTCGCCAAGGAGAGCGCGCTGCCGTCGCGCCAGATCGTGCTGCTCAACAGCGTCGCGGGCTCTGTGGTCTGCGCGGTCTTTGCGTACGCGCTGGAGCGGGACGTCGTCGCGGCGTTTGCCTTTGATCCGTCGTTTGTCGCGCTCGTCGTGCTCATGTGCTGCGTCTGCGTGCTCTACCAGTTTGCCATCATGATCTGCACGATCCGCAACTCGGCGCTCGCGACGTCGGTCACGGGAAACGTGAAGGACCTGGCGTCCACGACGTGTGGGTTCCTCTTCTTCCCGGACGTGCAGATCCGCGCGGCCAACATCGCGGGCGTGACGCTCTCGCTCGTGGGTGCCTACTCGTTCTCGTACCTCAAGTACCTCGCACTTACGCAGACGGCCAATATCCGAACCAAGCGAAAAGCACCGCCATCGGTGAGTCGTGGGGGAAGTGACCCGACGATTGCCCCACTCACGCGCGAGCAAGGGCTGAAAGAAGAGTAGGCTTCCATTTAAAAATGTGGACGCATGAGATTCGTCGACACACAGGCAGTAGTACTGTAGATGCAATGTGAGATCTTAGCGATTGCATGTGCTTCTCCTAATCAATCGTTGCTGACTCAGTCGTGGCCATCGTCGGAGCTTTCAGAGCTCACATCGAAGTGGCTGTCCGTGTCGTCCACGCTTTGTGCGAGCGGTGATATACCTGCCGCAACAACATGAGTCAGTATCACCCGGGGAGGGCCACTTTGTGCACATAGCAAACGTACATTCATCACGACGTGAGGACGACTGGGAGAGACGATCGTCGTCGTCGTGGCCGGCGACCGACACACTGTCCAGGTCGAAATCCACGGGCGACAGGTCTAGTGCATCAGGCGGGAGCGATTGCACACGCCGTGTTCGACGAAAGGCCGATGGTTGGATCCCGGACGACGACGGGGGCGGTGTCAGAGCTGAGCCTTGCGCGGACGTCGACAGCGGTGGCGTCGACGGCCTTCCCGACAGGGGCGCAAATGAGATGTGCTTTTGTGGTGTCTCCAGCTCACGGGTCGAGCGACTCGCCGCCGCAAACGAACGTAGCGAAGGCTTTGGCGGCAAGCCTGACGCGGCGGATGTGCCCGCGTTGAACGCTATGGTTGACGACCCTTCGAGATGGTCCCCAGGCATCCACGACTTGCGTCGCTCTTCGGCCTTCCACTTCTGCTTCATTTCAGCAAACCCGGGCGTTGACTGGATGCCCTCAATCACCTCCGAGAAAGTCGCGTCCGGGCTCCGGTTGGGGACGACAAATGCCTCCCAGTCTGAGAACTTGGTCAGTGGCTGGCTCGCGCGCCAGAGCGCGGCTTGCTGAATTGCCGAGGACAATGAGCGCATCATCTTGGCGCTATCGCCGTCGGTCGCGTGGTTCTGCTCGATCTCATCCAGGAACGACTTGCCCCGAGGGATGCTACCCGTGAGACTATTGCGGCCGGCCGTCGACGCATGGTCTCGCGCGTTCGTGCCGCTGAACAGACTGCCCACAACGGTCGTCTGCTCGTCTTCTTCGTCTTCCACGTCGGCATCCGCACCACGCTCTTCGTCGTCATCGTGGTGACGGTCTTCGTCGCTACTGGACGAGTCTTCTCCGTCGTGTGGATGTGTCGCACCAAAAATCGCCATGTTCTGCTCGGCCAAGAGCCGTCGCAGCAGCAGTCGCTTGGCGACCTTCTGCTTGATCAGCGGCCGCATGGCCTTGCGCACGCCCTTGCTGGACCATGCCTTCTTGATCGAGTTCTCATGTTCGCGCGAGAGCAGCACCGTCTTGTTGAGCTTGTCATCAAAGATCTTCTCGCCGCGGTCCATCTTGCGCAGCACGCGAATCAGCGTCGACTGGATGGTCGCGATACTGCGATCGACATTCGTGTTGTCGATCTTGGGGATCAAATACTTGTCGGCGTGCTTGCACAAGTGACGCTGAATGATGCGGATGTTGTCAAAGTACTTGATGTACTTGTTCTCTTGCGGGTCGATCGTCATGTGACGCGCGCGCACGGCGAACCGATCGCGGTGCTTGAGCTCGTTGCTGATGTAAATCACAAACGGCACGCAGTTCGGGTGGCGCTTCACGAGCTCCATCATCTGGTCCGTGTTCAAATGGACGCCTTCGACGACAAGCGACTGCTGGCGACGCTCAAACATGGTGAGCACGCGGTCGAGCTTTTCCAGTACGAGTTCGGCCTGCATCTTATATCCTTTGAGGACCTTGCGTTTGTGGAGCCGCTTGGCCGACATGGTGCCGTCGCCCTGCGCGAGCTCCTTCACGGCCTCTTCCGTGAGCGCGTCACCGGCCTGGTACGTCGACACGAACGCACACGGGTTCTCTTCCTTGGACGTGAACGCTCGCAGAATGTGGCGCACCGAGTCGGTCGGAAGCACGGTCGTGAGCCGCAGCCGCGCGGCTAGCAGCGCCGCGAGCGTTGACTTGCCCGTGCCCGAGGTTCCGCCCAGCAGGACCACAAACGACTGGTTGCGTTGCGTGATCTCCTTGGCCACTTGAAGGTCCAGCAGATGATGCGGCTTGGTGTAGTCGAGCCGCGTGAGCGTCGAGTAGATGCACTGGTGCAGGTAGTGCCACGGTAGCGCGTGCGGCTTCTCAGGTGGCGGAGGCCGCTCGGGGCCCATGGTGTGCTGTTGGTTCCCAGAACCTTCTGTGTTGGTCGGTGAGCTCTCCGCGGAAGCGTGTGGAGACGGCTCGACGCCGCAGTGCTTGGCGAGGTACTTGTGGAACACGCCAAAGACCTCTTGCGTGACGGTCACGGCGTCGCGCGGTCGGCACCCCATGAGCATGAGCGTCTCCTGCAGTCGGTACCGCGTGAACGACTCGAGTACGTCGTGGCGCTGCACCACGAGGATCTCCATGGGGTCGCCGGCGTCGGCGTCGGACTCGATCGCGGCCATCGTGATAGAGAGATCTTTAGAGAGCGGGAGTCGGGTGGCCGGGCAGAGGAGACGGCGCCGCTTGTGGACAGTCTGCCGAGCGATCAGTGGGCGGCACAGGGGAGGAGGGAAGAAGGGTGAAGGCGAAAAATATCGGCTGGAGCCCAAGCGGTCGGGGACGGCGTCTTGTCGGATCTGTTCGAGAGATTCTCGGGATCAACGGAAGGTCCCTTCAAGCATGCCGCAAGGCTACACACAAAAAGGCGGTTATTAGAGAGAGAGCAGATTCGATTAAGTACGAATGTGTTTCCTTCAAGTTATTGCAACGTCCGGTCTTCCGGACCCTTTACTAGGGGTACGTCTTCTAGTTGCCCAGGCTGATTGCATGTGCAGGTGAAGGGCGACGGTGACTAGCAATGACCCGTAAAAAGGAGTGTCTGCCCCAGCTGAATGCCGACATCCCAGATGACCCTCGGTATACCGACTTTACATCACTTGACAACACACATCTATAACCCCATTTCCCAATTTGTTCGTATTGTACTCGTCTTTAGACCGAGTCAACAGTGCCTCCAATGCCGCCTCGACCTCGGCTGTTCCCCCTCTCTGACACAGGGACCACGGCCAATTCTCCCAGCGGAAACGCTCGCGACGCGACCGACGACCGCCGGTCCCCTCGCTCCTCCCTCCTCCTCCTCCGGCCCGCGCCGCGCGCCGTTCCCCCCTCTTCCTCCTCCTCTTGCCTCCTCCCCACTCTCCCCACTCCCCCCCTCCCCTCCATGGATCTCGGCGGCGGCTCGAGCGGCCCGCCGGCCAAGCGGCTGGACGCCATCAAGCTGGCCAAATCGTCCAAGTGGGACGAGCTCAAGCGGCTCGTGGACGCCGAGCCGCTCACGGCGCAGCAGAGCGACTCGTACGGCATGCTCCCTCTCCACTGGGCGTGCACCGAGCCCCACTCGATCGGCGAGGGCGTGCTCATGGCGCTGCTCAAGGCCTATCCGGCGGGCGCGCGCGTCGCCAACACGGCCGAGATGCTGCCGCTCCAGATCGCTATTAAAGCCCAGGCCAAGATCGAGTGGCTCCAGGCGCTGCTCGCGTCGTATCCGGATGCCGTGCTCAAGAAGACCCCGACCGGCGAGCACGCCGTCGAGCTCGCCAAGAAGAGCGCGTTGCCCGCGCGGTCCGTGCGGCTGCTGGAGGAAATGTACCACCACGTGTGCCAAAAGGCCGGGTACTCGAGCGACCACCTGTACGAAGACGAGGCCGCCGCGGCAGCGCAAGTGCTGGGCACCAACAGTAGTGTCGGTCCGCACCGTGGCAGTGGCGGCAGTTACCGAGGCAGTGGCGGCAGTGGCGGTGCACCGGACGACGCCGCGTTCGCGATGCAGCACCAGTACCAGCTCCAGCAGCCCGTACTCAATGCTAGTCGAGGCGGTGTGCCCCTCGTGGGGCCGTCCGGAGCCGCGCGAGGCTCGCGACGACCGAGCCATCCGGACGCCTTCAAGGCACGTACGTACTCGGACAATGATTTTCACGCGCCACAGGACGTGATGGCCATGGCCTACCGGTCCACGGGCGAAATGCAGCAGCAGCCGAACTTTAGAAGAACCTCTAGCAACGGATCGGGAGGTCCGGGTAGCGGTGGCCCGCTCGCGATGGCGCCCCCACCTCCGCTTCAGCAGGCCCCGCAGGGTCTCTCCAAGCCTCTGCCTTTCCAGGTCTCTACCAAACTCTCGTCGCGAACGGTCGTGTCGCTCCCGCCGCGCTGGATGAACGCACCCAACTGCCACATCTGTTCGCAAAAATGGAGCACGTTCCGCAAGCGCCACCACTGCCGCAACTGTGGCCAGTCAATCTGCGGGGACCACTCAGCGCGCGAGCGAATGCGGCTGCCGCACTATGGTTTACCCGATCGCTATCGCGTGTGCACAGTGTGTCACCACACTCTGCGCAACGCTGCGGCCGAGATGCTCCAGCCCAGCCAGGCAAGAATGACCGCCACCTCCTCCGGGTCCTCCAGACGGTCCGATGAACGCATCTCCGCTGGCCATCTCAGCATGAACAACGGCAGCATGATCAACACGGGCAACGGTGGCGGCAACAGCTTCCAGTTAGAGCGGCATGTGTCTGCTCCCGCTCGGCCTATGATGGACCAGAACTACCACGGCATCCAAGACCAAGTTGCGAGTTTGCAGATGCAGGTGTCTCAGTTGCTGGAGCAGAAAGAACTTGCAGAGTCGCAGCTGCGCGCGCAGGCTGAGATGCTGGACGAGGCTTATCAGCGCACCTCTAATACTGGCACGTCTCATATCGGTCGCCGCGAACGACTCAACTCGGTGCCCGTGAAGCTGCCGTCCACGGGACCAGGCTCATACCAGGGCTCCAACAGCATGAGTGGTGGGCAGTCCTCGTATGGCTCGTATGATATGAACGGCCGCCTCACGCGCTCGACCGAGTCCTCCGATAGGGAGGTGGAGATTGATTACGGCGCACTGTCCATGAGCTCGGCTGTCCCTGAACCGCCGACATCAAACGAGTCTGGCCCGACGGATGCGATGGCGAGACTGCAGGAAGATCTCGGCAGCATGTCGTTCGTGTCATCGTACTCGGAATTCGACGATCGCTCAACGGAAGTGTACGACGACGACGATCCGACGGGGTACTCGGGGCATCATGGGGTGCTGGACGAGGGTGACGAAGGCGAACTCGACGAAGACGACGAAGACGAAGGTGACTCGACGCTGCCTGAAGTCGAAGTGCTTGTGAACCTCGGTCTGTCAATGATGAACAAAGGCAGTTGCAGTGCAGCCGTCCAGGCATTTGCTCGTGCCGTCGAAATCTGTCCTGACCAAGCCGTGCTGTACGCGTACCTGGCCAAGGCTCAATACGCGGACGACAATCTTGACGACGCTGTGGTCGCGCTCACCAAGTCATTGGAGCTTGAACCTTCGGCCGCGAACTGGACGCTGTTGGGCAAGATCTTGTTCGAGAAGGGGGACCACGAGAAGGCTATTGAGGCATACCAGAAGTCGTTAGAGTACCAGACCTCGTCGTAAGATCAAGCGAGCTTTTTCGCGTTGCATTTGTTCGCTTTGGTGGTGTGTGGGTGCCGTCTTTTGCATTGAATCGGTAATAAAAGGTCAGTTGGAGGACAAGGCGTTGGCGTGAAGAGTCGTCCATTTAGCTTCACAGTTCACGATGAGTGATGCCCACTCATACCACCACGACGGCGACGGCGATGCGGTCAGTGACCACGGAGACGACTTGGTGGATGTCGCCGACCCAAGCAGTGCGATCGCGAGTCCAAAGCTCGTTCCGCAGGCATACCGTTCGGTCTTCAACCAGACGCTGGCTCCACCAAGTGGACCGCTCACTCGCGTTGTGCGTCCACCCGTGGACTTTCCACCAGAATCCAAGCGCGCGCAGCTCATCGAGGATGCCGAGATCGACTTGGAGCAGGACATGGATGAACTCGAACGGGCTGTCCACGAGTACAACGTCGACTTCCAGCGACGGATCGTGCGTTGGTCGAGTGGTGGTACTGGATTGTGCGCTCGATAGAACACTGACAGTGACTATGTGAATACAGGATGAGGTGAAGGCCCGCGGTCGATCGCTCGAGGATCATATCCGTAGTGAGTACGAGGCCATGGAGGAGTCGATGAACCAGCTGCAGCACGCATTCACACGCAGCTTCCAGACGGCATTCGTGGGGCTCGAGCAGAAGACGCTGTCCCACTTTGCACGCATCGAGGCCCACGACGTGACCAACCAAGAGCACTCGTACGTACCACCACGCGAGAGCGTGTTGTCGACAGTAGACTTCTAACATAGTTGCTTGCTTGTTGCCAGCATCCGCGAGTGTGAGGCCGACGCACGACATTTCTTTTACGAGACCGTCCCGGAGATCATGGAAAAGCTGCAGGGCACGATCACGCGCAAGCTGGAGAAGAACCACGAGACCTTCGACATCGAGAACGCCAAGACCCAGAAGCGCGAGCGCAAGACGCTGTCGATGATGGAGGCGAACGAGAAGCGCACGGACGCCAACTTTCAGATAGAGCGCGAGCGGCGTCACCTCAAATTTCGAGAGCGCGACGAGGAGTTCCACCACGTCATGCGGGTGGACAATCGTGCGAGTGAGGCACAGCAAGGCCACTACGTCGAAGTGCTCGCGAGTCTACAAGCGCAACTCGCGGAAGAGGGCCGTGTGCGGCAGAAAGAAGACCTGGAGGTGCTGGACAAGCTTGGCGAGTCGTTCCATCGCTTGCAGTCGAGTATTCTGGAGAATTTGGGTGAGCAGGCAGCCTAACGGGTGGTCAATAGACGACGATCTCAATCACGCGGACTAATCTCCCTGTAGAAGCGCAGCACACGCGGATCTGCGAGCAAAAGTCGCTGCTCGTCGAGCTTGCGTTTGAGTTGTAACCCTTCCAGCGAGCGCACCCGGGAGAGCGCGACGTAGGCCTGCCCGAACTCGAAGACACGCGACAGATCGATGACTGCTGTAGGGAATGCGAGGCCCTGTGACTTGTGGATACTGATGGCCCAGGCGAGTGCGAGTGGAAGCTGGCGGCGCGTCGCGAGCACCGTGTCGGCGATCCGGACGGGGAAATCCTCCTGCCGGACGATCTCGGTCGAGCCGTTCGAGAACTTGACGACCGGAAGATTGGTCTGCGGCGTGAACGCAACGACCACGCCACGGCAGCCGTTCACGAGACCGGACGCTGGGTTGATGGACTTGATGAGCATGACGCGTGCGTTCTCTGTGAGGACCCAGGACGACCACAACGTCAGTATAATCGGAGCTTACGACCCGTATATCGATCGGAAAAGCCACTTACTTTTGAGCGAAAGCGTCGGTGGAGCTGGACAACTCGAGAGGTAGTCTGTACGACCGGTATCCGCGGACACGTAGTTGAACTTGCGACCCGCAAGCTCATCCAGTCGCTTATTGTTCGTCTACAGATACCAAGCACAAATTAGAACGCTTCTGCCAAGAGCAGAACGCATGCTACGTTCAACACACCTCCACCACGTCGTTGTTGTGGGTGAAAATGCGAATCGCGTCGCCGCTCTCGTCGTCCGTGCCCTTGCACTGGTCATTGAGACGCTCGATCATCGCTCGCGTCGGCGTTCCGACCCGAAGCGCGTTCAAAATGTCGATAAACTCGGTGTTGGTCTGGCGGAAGACTTGCGTGAGCTCTACGACGTCGCGTACGCCGCGTTGCCACGCACTTGACTCGAAGCTGAGCGTCATGGTGTCGCGCTCGTGACGACCTGCGACGGGTGGCAACTGGAAGAAATCACCGGAGAGCACGAGCTGAATGCCGCCAAAGAACACCGAGCGATGCTGGGGCCGCAACTCGCGAGCAATCTGTTCGAGCACGTCAAAGAGCCGCCCATCGAGCATGGAGATCTCGTCGATGACCAGCACGTCGACTGCGCGCCACCGCTGGAGCGCGTCTTTTTTCCGCTTGATCTGCACAGCCAGTTGCGCCGCGTCACTGAACACCGTGCGTGTGTCGAGCCCGGCAAAGTGATGCAGCGTCATGCCGCCGATGTTGTACGCGGCGATGCCCGTGGTCGCGGTCGCGAAAACGCGCTTACCACGAAGAAAACCGCCGAGCGGGCCCTGCGGCGAGAGGATTTGCTGTAACAAGAACGATTTGCCCGTGCCCGCCGACCCCGTGAAGAAGACATTGCGCCGCGCCGCGATCAGTTGTAGCACGCGCTTCTGGTCACTTGTGAGAGGTCGCGCGGGGAGTGGCGGTGTGGACGTCGCGGCCGCCTCGACACGTCGCCGCTTGGCTCGTGCGGCTTGCGAGGGACGCGGCGGACTGGCCGCTGTGGGCAAGTTGGACCGGTCGCCCAGCGGCCGTCGGCTAAAGTCGAGCTCTCCGCTGCCGTCATCCAATACGGACGCTCGTCGCGTTCGCTTGGTCGTCACTGACGTCAAGGACGTGCCTGTCGCACATGCCACGCTCGCGAGACTCGCGAGTGGTGACTTCGGCTCGGCGCCGAGCCGTAAGCAGAACCGCACGAGCTGCGCGAGCTCGCGTGGGTCGGCGCTGCGTATGTTGAACTGGTAAATGCGCGTCGCGTCGCGACGCACAAACGCGATTTTGCCCTCGCCGACAAAGCGAAAGTAAAGCTCGTGGCGTGTGGTCTGGAGACGCAGCGCCTCCCGCAGCGGCGGCTCGTGGGAGACGATCTCGACGCCGCTGCGGCGCCGGATCAGAGCGGCGCGTGGACACACTCGCGTCACGCGTGTGCGGCCCGAGTTGGCGTCAGCCTCTTGGTACTCAAGCACGCAGTGGAGCGGCGCCGGCGATGAGTCCATTGTGTAGCTGCCCAGTTGCAGACGAGGAGATCCCGTGTGTGTGATTCGAAAGTTGCCGGTTCGAAGTTTTGAATCGTGCAGTTCGAAATTTGACGTAACTGATACACGGAATAATAGCAGTTACTAACTAATTTGAATCGAAACGCGTTGTTAACTTCTTGAACCTGTCGAAAATTGTCGGACGTCGAAAATGTCGAGAAACCATATCAGCGACGTTGATACTACTAGTCGAGACGTCACACTGTTGCGGCATTTGACGTCCTGGCTGCGATGGACTACTACCGCGTGCTCAACGTCTCGAGGTGCAGTGACCGTATGGGGAAGCCACGACCGTCCAGCGGCTGAGAGCGTCTCTCTTTCTCTCTGTCTCACCTGCTTACAGGAGCGCGACGGCCAAGGAGATCAAGCACGCGTACCTCAAGCTCGGTACGTGCCGCCAACGAGAACATTGTCCGTTGGAAGCTCACAGCCGATCCCCTTCTAGCGAAGACGCTGCATCCGGATGTGACGGGCAATGACGAGGTACGTACCAATCATGGGTCGATCGGACGAGAGGAGACTGAGTTGCATGCTGGGGACGAGTAGAAAAAAGCAGAGCTCTTCAAGCAAGTGAGCGAGGCCCACGCAGTGCTGTCCGACACGGCACAGCGCCGTCAGTACGACGCGTCGCGGCCCACGCAGAGCTACAGCGAGCAGCCCACGGGCGCGAATGGGTGGCATCCGTACGCGGCCAGCGGCGGCGCCCCCAACTTTCGTCAGGGCACGGGCGGTCGACTGTACGGTATCGACGAAGAAGTGTGGCTCGCGCATCACTACGGTCCGAACGCCGCTCGCTACGGTCGTGTGCATCGCAACTACGGCATGAATGTCGCGGAAGAACGGATAGAGCGTGAGCAGGAACGGATCGCACGGTGAGAACCGGTTGCGGTAGAGAGGGCGACACTTTGTCTGACGGGTGCTGCTTGTGGTCAGGATGACCAAGCACTACAAGCTCCGTTCCACTGCTGGCTATTTCATGCGTCGAGATGCGCGACTCAAGAAGCAGGCGGAGGAGGAAGCCGAGCGCCGTAGGAAAGAAGGCAAGAGCGAGGAGGACGAGGCCGATAGCAACCTCAATGGCTGCGTGGTCTCGTGATGGTCAAAGTGGAAAAATATCAATGCGAAACAAATCGTCATACTTTAGTCCATTGCGAGTAGAGCTGGTAGCGCTTGTAGACCCAGTGCGTACGAGTAGAGCCGCGCGTCGATGGCGTCGCCGTGCGTCTCTCGCCGTTGCAGCAGCCATGGGATCAGTCCGTCGAGCGGCGCACGCACCACGTGGATCATCTCGTCCTCTTCCAGGTGCTGCGTGAACATGTCTTGTTGTTCTTCGTGGCGCACTTGCATGAGCAGCATGCGGCACTTGCCGTTCGTGATGCCCTGGTCATTGACCATTGGCGGCCCCATGTGGAGCACGCGGGACGCGACGTACCCGGTCTCTTCTTCCAGTTCACGCACCGCAGCGACCTCGGGGGCTTCGTCGCCGTCGATCAAACCGGCCGGAAGCTCAATGACCCACTTGCCCACGGGCGGTCGGAACTGGCGAATGAGAATCACCTCCGTGGGCCTCTCGGCTCGCGTGAGGAATGGGAACACAACGACAGCGTCGCACTTCTCTTCGCCAATCGAGCTCTGAGCAGCAGCAGCTGGGGAGCTGAGTTGCGGATATGTGGTCGTGCGCTCTAGCCCCGTCCACTTGCGCTCCGCCCCTTTCTGGTCGAGGAAGCGGATCGTCTTGAGCCGGATCCACGGATTCTCGTACACGGTCTCCTGACCGACCACACGCGGCAGATCGTCGGTTTCCTGCGGCTGGCTGGATGTACTGAAGGGCCCCGTCAAAGCACCAGCCCGTGGCCTGCCCACGGACCACCGCGCAGACGCGAGAGAGGCGTGGGCAACGCGTCGTGCAGCATGCATGGTGATGATCTCTTGGTATGGATGTGAGGAGCTCTCAGAAAGTGTTTGTTAAAGTTACGAACTTACGGTACGACAACGCATTCACCTAACTCAGTTCTTCTTGGCTGCACTCTCCACTTGGATCGGAATGGTTGTGGCGGTGTGGACATTGAAGTAGGCGGGGCACACGACACGCACGTCGAGCTCGTACTTGCCCGAGATGCCCGGGCCTTCAAACAGCAGCTTGGATGAAACCGTGTGGGAGAGATCCTTGATCTTGGACGCCGCGTAGAGACGACTCGTGGCCTTGTCGACGACCAGCAACCACAGGTGCTCCTTGCGGAAGTCGCTCTTGGGGTCGATCTCGGCGTAGAACGTGCTCGCGAGCGGTGCCTTGTCGCCCGCAGCGATATGATCGCGAGTGAGCGTGAGCTGCAAAGTGATCCAGTCGCCTGGCTGGATGTTGGGCTCATCCACGACGACCATCGACACTCCAGAGAGCGACAGGCGAGGCAGCTCGGCTCCGTCCGAGAGTCTCGCCTTCTGGTCGCGCAAAGCGTCCTCGTCCGCGACAAAGCTGCCTTGGGCAATGCTCGAAAGAAGTCCGAGCGTGCGGGTGAGTGTGAGTGACGGGTACGCACGCTTGACCGAGTTTTCGGCGACGAGCGTGGCGAAGATCTACGTACGGGTCACACAAAGTCCGTTAGCGTCAATTGCATGTGGTGTTGTGTGTTGTCTGAACGTACGTCAACAAGATACGGCAACTCCAAGAGCACTTTGCGCAGGCGAATATCAACTGGTGGTTGTCAGCATCACAAACGGAAGCGTCAGTATGATCAGTGTCATCCACTCACGACACACGAAACGTCGACGTACTCCACGCCGGCTTGGGCACACCCGTGAGCTTGTTACGACGCAGGAACTGATAAAGTGCAATCATGTTCTCACTGTGGGGCAAACAAGCAATCAGTATGACAGGACGTGTTAGCACATCCTCACTTGAAAAATACTAACCGAGCGATCGCATTAGGGTGTTTCTTGATACGGGTCAAGATATCGACAGGCAGCGCCTTCACACCCTCCATCTTCTTTAAGATCTTCTCGTGGGACTTGGTGCGCTGAATCGCTTCCTGCACGTCGGCCTCGCCTCCAGGCGTGAGCACCATCTCGTCACACGCGAGCAGTAGCTCGACAATATCGTGCACGCCCATCTTCTCGTGGAAGCGTTCGACAAACAGCTGCGCCGTGCGCCGTGAGACCTGGGTGCGATCACGGCGCCCACTGGACTTGTGGAGCGAGTACACAACGAATGCAATCACACCAAACACGAGCCCAAAGTACACGAGCACGAACAGTGCCGAGCTGCTGCCACTCGCGCCCGTGAACGCCGAGAGGAACGCAAAGTCTAGCAGCTTGGATTGCGGACCATCCGGATGACCGTACTTGCGGTAGTTCTCTATGCCCTTGGCGTCTGTGAGCGCCTCGTAGGCCTTTGTGACACGCGTGAACAACACCTGCGCCGTGCGGTTGCCCGGGTTCTTGTCGGGATGGAGCTCGCGGCCGAGACGACGGAAGGCCATCTTGATCTCACGCAGCGACGCCGAGTCCGAGATCTTGAGGATCTCGTAGGGATCGAACACGCCCGAGGTGTCGACGTTCTGCAGTAATTGCAGACACTTGAGCAGCACGGCGATCGCGACCGCGAGACCGACGGCGTTGGCCATGAGGTACGTGGACTGCAGGAGCTGCTGCTTCTTGGGCTGGCGGATGACGCGGTAGGCCGTGTAGAGCGCCGAGGGAACGATATAGAGACATAGCATCACGCTCGCGAACGAGTAGAAGGCCGCGTCGGCCTCGGACAGCAGCGCCGCGTCCGCCATGGTCGAGTGGAGGGAGGATGTGCGAGGGAACTGCCACGCAAGCTAATGAGCTGCTCGTAGTGACATTCCCTCGTTTGAGAAACGTATAGATGTCATTTAAACGGGGTGGTCGGCTATGGCACTAAAATGAAGCACATGTTGAAGTGGTGGCGTGGCGTCCAATAAAGCGAGGGGGCGCCTAAATCGCGAGGGGGCGTCTAAATCGGTGTCACGATAGTCAACCATGGAGGCTTAAAACGGAAAGACGCCATCTCAATCAGGCGTCGTATCGGTCGCGTGTACGCAGCTTCCTGGAAACGCCACGGATTCTATTCACAAAATTAGACGCATGCGACGGATTTAGCCGACAGCACTTCAGGAGAGAAACCTACGAAAACACACCGGCCCAATGCCAAAGATAGACGCTCAAGATAGCTCGCGTCTAAAAGCGAGTGCTCTCTGATGTTCTGATGCAAGCAGCTGAATCAACGTAGACGAAATAACGCCCATGCTATGGGGGGGGGGGGGG
>JAADVY010000516.1:0-15459 GCA_023336035.1 Pythium plurisporium
CAGCGGCAGCGCGTTGTAGCAAATCCCGAGGAGAGTATCAGCGAATCATTGATACGTTGGATATTGTGCATTAGCCAGGTATTACTGTACACCTGACGAGCACTGGATTTGTAGGTGCAAGTGTCGCACGCAGTGCAGACGCAGCAGTCCCACTGCGAAAGCAAGTGGAATGGACACATCCACGACCACGAGCAAGCTTGTACCGTGTATAGTAGCCGCGCGAACTCGGTCCCGACGATCTCAGCATAACCGACAGCACGTGGCCATGTAGCTTTGCATTTGACAGTTTTCTCTCGCGCCGCCAGCACACCGTTGTCATCAAACCCAAATCGACGCGGTGTTCGTCGTCGATGCGCGTCGGACGCCTTCCCTGAATCTACTGTGATAGGATACAGTTCATGGCCTTTCTGGCAGAAGAAGCGGACCACCCTCGTGACTCACTCGTAGGAGCCATCGGTTATCCGCAGGATTTCGTCCACCACCAGTCTACAACGGTTGAGAGTTCAAAGTCTTGTATGTGGCGAGACGATGCCACCAGAGGAGACCGTTCGTCGTCCATCAAGGGTATCGGGGCTCTCCATTGCGAGCCCTCCAATGCTGCTGAGCAAAGACCGTTGCAGTGATTCCTCATAAACTGTACACTCGGTCCCAAACAAATACAACTGTCATGAAGCTGTTGGATTTCATGTCAAATATCTAGGCAGAATACGCCGGCAGTGCGTCGCGCGGCTCCATATCGCAGTTACCAAACTCCGAGCTCTTAGTCTGGCGAGCCATCTGCGCGGCTGCACACGTGAGGCAGCAAAACACGGCCCAGGAGTCGTCGCACGTCGAGCCTTCGATCTGGAAACGATTTCGCACGGTGGTGCGCAGCCGCGTGAGCTGATGCGTCCACATGACCGCAAGCACGAACGCGACTCCGGCGACCACAAAGACGGCAATCTGAAGCCTGTTGAACGCCTCGTCCTCCATGAGGTAACTGCGACGGACGATATAGCCCATGACGATCATCACGAGAATCATCAGGTAGCATGCTAACTGCGTGAGCAGCATCTTGGTGTACGAACCCGGGTGTACACGAGCCGAGATCTGCGCGATCGCCACGCACGGCAGCGTGCGCACCATGCAGTCGCGTGGCGCGTCCATGAGGTCGTACTCCCATTTGCCGTACACGAACTGCTCGTCGATGGTGTCGTACGGCGCGAACGGACGCGGCTCGTAGAAGGCGCTGGCTGGCTTGGTCGGAGGCTCGAGCGTGGCGTACGAGGTGGCGGGCGTAGTCGACATGGGAGACTGGTCGTGTGGATGAAAAGAGAGAGAGAGAGACTTGGAGGGAGCGCGGCAAGTAGCGGAATGAGACAGCATTCGTGCGCTCGGGTAGCAAGAGGTTTGCTGTGTCGGGAGCCAACCATGTAACATAATTGCTCATTCAGATGGTGGTCCTGTCCATGCCAAAGGTCTCCATATCACACGATGTACAAAAAATCAGGTGTTCTAATCACCCATTACAGTACATGATAGAGGAATACTTCGAATCGCATCATTCGATCTATTGTGATAGGTTACTTTGACAGTGATGACCAGTGTTTTGCAAGCAGGGCCACATTGGCTCACGTAGTGGCTCACAGGAGCCGGCTGGCAATCACTCGTCGACCACAGCATAATGCGTTGCACTGTAGTCAAGAGCGTACTGGTGACATGTTTGGCCACGGCCCACGGGTCAACCAGATCCCATGGCAACAGGCAAAAAGAGGCAGGATCCCCAGTTGCTGTGGTCCTTGCGCACGAGCACTCCGTCTACTAGTACGACAAGTACGCCGCGCTTGGCGACTGTCGGGACGCGTGGAAGCCAAGCAAAGTGTTCCACTGGAGGTATCGACGCGCTGATAGAGGCATCACAACTGATCGTAAATCACAGAATCTTGAGTCCAATTCCAAGCAAAATAACCTATATTTGCTTCGTCCACAGTACCAACCTAAAACCTTTAATAACACATATCAATCATTGCCTACGTACAGCAGTTCGTTCAATCGTACATATACTTCCATACTGGCATTAACCTCTATAAAAATATCCCCCCTCGGTTGCGTGTCTCTCGACCCGCTCGCTGCTCCTCTCCTCATCCTTGATCCGACTCCTCGATCTCGAGATCAGATCCTCAATCTTGCCCCTCGCGTGGACGCCATGGCCAAGCCCACCAAGCCTTCGACGACCGCACCGTCGCCGGCGTCGGCCGCGACTTCCACCAGCAAACCCGCGACTAGCCAAACCCACGCCTCCTCGTCCTCGTCGCTGACGCTGCTCTCCGTGCTGGTCGCGCTCCTCGCGCTCGCCGTGTCGGGCGCCGCGTACGCCAAGCCGCTCGAGTTCCAGCAGCTCGTGGACGCGACGCGCACGCGCGTGCTCACGGTGCTGGACCAGTTCCAGACGATCGGCGATGCACCGGTGTCGCTCGACTGCCATACGGCCGAGCAGTTTTTAACCGAGTACGGGCCAGTCAAGGGCTTCCACGTGCTGTGTGTGAAGAAGACCCCGCTGGACACGTAAGTCACTCGACGACTATGGAGAACGGTACCATTATTCACTCGATGATACGTAGGCTGAATGTCGTGGCGTACAAGGACGGCATGCAGCCAGCGCACCACGTGGAAACCGCGCTGGACTTTTCGGCGTTCAAGAAGGAGCTCGAGACGCTGCTCGCGATCCCGGAGCCGCAGGGCGAGCTCGCGCTCAAGTACAAGCAGCCATACGCGTTCTTCACGCCGCAGGGCAAGCGTCTCGAGCGACTCAGCGAGATTTCAAACAGCGTTGTCTTTTTCTTTGAAGGCGGACAATTCATCTGGCCCGGTATCAAGATTGGCCACAAGAGTACGTGCGGGAGAACACGGAAGCAAGAACGATTGTGTCGGGGCTGACCAGTGTTTGTCTGCAGCTGTTGTGCAGAATGTGACGGGCAAGGGTGATATTGTCATTGAGACGTTGAGCATGGTGCCGCTCGTGTTTGGCGTGGACGAGTTCCTCAAGGACGAGGAGATCGACGTGATCATGGACCTGTCGCTCGAGCATCTCAAGCCCTCGGACGTTCGTCTGATCGATGGCCACGAGAACCGTCCGGCGACCGACTGGCGCACGAGCACCACGTATTTCTTGGCGTCGAGCAGCCACAAGGTGCTGGAAGAGATCGATCAGCGCACGGCCGACCTCACCAAGGTGCCCGTGAGCCACCAGGAAGACGTCCAGGTGCTTCGCTACGAGAAGACCCAAAAGTACGATCAGCACACGGACTACTTCCCGTTCGACCAGTACCAAAACTCGCCCGACGTGCTCGAAATGATCGACTACGGCTTCAAGAACCGCATGATCACGGTCTTTTGGTACATGTCGGACGTCGCCAAGGGCGGCCACACGATCTTCCCGCGTGCTGGCGGCAAGCCGCAGCCCCACGTGATGAACGACTGCACCAAGGGACTCAAAGTGCCGCCACGTAAGCGCAAGGTCATAGTGTTCTACAGCATGCTGCCGAATGGCGAGGGCGACCCGATGAGCCTCCATGGTGGATGCCCCGTTGAGGAAGGCACCAAGTACTCGGGCAACAAGTGGGTGTGGAACAAGCCCCAGTAGAGTGCGTCCGATCCGTCCGTCTTCCATTCGTGATTCCAGGATGTCACCACACCACCATGCTGTGTAATGTGCCAAAGTCCATGTTCCATTTTTCTGCTGTGATTATCTTTCGTTGTAGTTGCGCAGCTCCAGCTTCCGCTTGTGCTCGTCGATCTTCTCGTTGACCACACGGTCCACAAGTTTCTTGGACACCTTGACGTCGTCCTGCGCGTACACGATGCTCTGCAGATAGAGCATCATCTTGGCGATTTCACGACCGCTCATGCCCTCGGTTGCTGTACCGTATTTGCCCAGAGCCTTGAGCAGCGTCTCCTTCGACTCAGAGGTCGCCATCGTGCCGACAAACTCGTCAAAGTACATCTCCAGCAAGCGAACACGCTCCGTCTGTTCGGGCAGATCGAAGTGAAGCGTGTCGTCGATGCGATCCGTGACAGCGCTGTCCAGATCTTCCGGTCGGTTGGTCGCAATCACAAGCATGAAGTGCTTGGACTGCGTGCCCGTATGGTACAGCAGCGCATTCAATGCGTTACGCATGGCCTCGCTCATGTGGGTCTTGCGGGTCGCACGGCAGCCCAAGAACGCCTCGGCCTCATCAATGAAGATGAGCACGCCACGTGGTGACGCCTTGGCCCACTGGAACAAAGCATGCAGTTCCGTAACCGCATCCGATCCAAGTGGACCGACATCACCACCGCTGAGGATCGCGTAGTCCATCCCCGATGCCATCGCCAGACGCTTGGCGACCATGGTCTTACCCGTACCAGGAGGTCCGTACAGGAGCAAGTGACGGTAGGGTGCACCGTGGACGATCGCATTCCGCACCGACTTGGCGATCTCATGGACTCGCGTCTCCAGTGTCTCACGCAACACGACGTCGTTGAGCTGCGCTTGGCCCTTGGCTTTCGTGAAGAACCGAGATTTGAAGAAGCCCAGCAGACCACTCGCACGAGAGGTCTCCCGCACAAGCGATGGCTTGCCAAGACGTTGCTCGATCATCTTACCAACAATCCGAATCACTTCGCGGCTGAGGTAGATTCCCGCAGCAAGCGCCACAAATCCCCCGACAAACTTGGTGAGCTTCTCCTTGTCGGTTAGCAGCACCATGGCGCCCTGGCCAATGTTGTCGAAAGTGGCCTGCAGTGCCTGCATGAGCTTGACGCGGTCGGCCTCGAGCCGCTGCTGTAGCTGCGCCATTTCAATATCCTGATTCAATCGCTGCTGCTTGATGCGGCCTTCGACATCAATGTGAGCCTTCGCAATCGATGTGTTCTGCTCGGCCTGCATGCGCTCGCGATCGAGCTGGAGCTGCTTTTCCTTGAGCACTTCCTCTGTCTCACGACGCTTCAGTTCGATGCGTAAATTCGACTCCTCTTGAAGCTGCACGAGATCGCGGTTCTGCCTCTTGCGGATCGCGTCCTCTTCTTCCAGTCGACGCAAAGCGAGCGCGTGGCGCGTCTCCTCGACGTGAAGTTCGTGAGCACGCTTCTCTTCTGCCGTGCGCCGCTCTTCTTCGCCGCGTACACGAGCCTCTTCAACCATTCGCTCCGCCTTCGTGATCTCACTCTCGATAACGCGACGCTTCTCTACAAGCTGGATACTTGCCTCCTGGTCGAGGTGGTGTTGAAGCTCGTCAATGCGTTGCTGCTGCACCACGATCTGTTCTCGAAGTGAGTCCACCTCGAGACGGAGCTCGCTGTTCTCCTGGATCAGCATCTTCGTCGCCCCTACATTATGCATGAACAGAGCATCCTTGTCCACCACGTGAAAGTCCTTGAGTGCGATCTTCTGCTTCGTGTCGTGCTTCATCACCACGCGCTGCGGCACGATCTGCACGCTGTCCGGCAGCAATGCATGGAGCTCCGGGCCGAGCACACCGAACTGTGTACGTCCGACAATCGCGTCGTATTTGAACTCGAAGAGCTGCAGCGGCACGCGTGCGATGAGCTCACGGCTGTGGCTCGCGTTCGCGGCCCGCTTGTTGACGAATGCGTCGACGTGGCGTTCGACGGTGAGGTTCCCGAGCTGCTTGAGGTGGCGCTCGCGTGAGTAGAGCACGCCGCCGGCCACGAGCGATGGCGAGACCGCCGTTACCGCGAGAAGCACCAGCGGCAGACGCAGGAGGAGAACGGCCGTCGGCCAGCGCGGCAGGGTGCCGCACATGGGATGAGCGCGGAACGTGATGTGAGCTCACTGGCGGGTCCCAGGCTTTTTCTGTGGATCGCGTGACCTTTCGAAAGATCGGCAAGAAGGACTGGTTTCTACGTAAATAGACACGTGAAGATAAACCATTTTCACAAATAGGCGGATACTGCATCACTTGGGTGGATCGCCGTCGAGACTTCATCGTTTGGAGAGGTTCTATTCTTCAATTAGCGTGTTCACTGCTCCCATTCGTGGTAGTACACATATAACAACCTTGCTCTGACGCCTGCACGAAATCGGACTGGACAAACAGTCTAGAGGTGGACGATGGTATCCTGCTGCCGGCTATTGCTCGGCGCGCGTTGGTGGCGGTTGGCCGACGGGGGTTGTTGGATCGATCTGGACGGGCCTGGACGGCCCGTATTGCGCACCACTCCTCCTTGGTACGCGTTTTCTGCGGCGCGGCGATGAGGAGCCGGAGCTGCCGCAAGCTCGGGGGACTGGCCACCGTTCTTCATCTCCTCTCGGCTTGCCTTCGCCTTCATGCGCCAGACGACAGCAATGGCGAATAACACCATCAATGTGCCACCAATGACGACGCCAACCGTCATCCACGGTTGCCAGAACCCAGATTTGGCTGCGTCTTCCTTGGTGGCTGCTGTCTCGACGGATGACGGAGACGAAGATGCAACGAGCGCAAAAGGCTGGCCCGTTCGAGCACCAGCCTTGACGCTGTATCCGTGGACAACCGCCTCCACCATGATACCCTTCGAGTCATCGAAATCAGCGTTCTTGGCCTTCATCGCCTCAACAATCTGGTCGTAAGAAACTTCTACCATCTCAACGTTGTTGACCGAATCACGAGAACCGTTGCCCGAGAGGGGATAGAAGATTTTGTCGGTGTTGGGGATGCGCACACTCAGATCCAGATCGTTCTGGAGAGCCACCTTTCCAGCCACCGAACCGGCAGGGTCACTCCACACAAGCGTCACACGGAGGTTGGCACCATTTGTCAGCATGAACGTAAACTTGGATTGAGCACCCTCAGTCACTCGTGGCTCCGATCCTTCAGTCGAATTCGGGAAAAAGTAGACACCGGCGCCGACATCGTCCTTGAACGATACGAGGTTATCCATCGTGGGTTTACCATATCCTTGGTTGAAATCGGGGTATGAAGAAAGAGGAAGGGCAGCTCCCTCCATGGCGACACATGAAGTAACACCGTTGCGAGGAGCCACGAGTCGGCGGCTCATCTTCTCACCACTGTGAAGAATCAAACCCTTAAGCAGAGCCGCAGGAATTGTCTTCATTCCGTACTTTGGGTCCTTGACACCGTGCTTCCACCAGCCATCACGCAGCCATTCGTACAGAAGAACCGCCATACCAGCGACGACAGGTGTGGCTTGCGACGTACCCTGAAGTGGGCAAAGCGCTGACGATGCGACAGTTTGTCCTGGAGCTTCCGACTGAGAGGACTCGATAGTCATACCCGGAGCAACGAGGTCGGGCTTCAAGCGTCCATCTAGCGTAGGCCCGATCGATGAGAACGACGCAACGGTCTGCTTGTTAAGGACGCTCGCACACGGGGTCCTCCAGAAGGATGCTGCATCGTTGAGCGAAGCACCCACAGAGATAACATTTTTCGCACCGGACGGCGAGCTGATCGTCTTCGATCCCTTATCACCGCTGTTACCTGCCGCCACGATGATGAGCACCTCCGGGTGGTTGTAGACGTAGTCATCAATATCACGCGACTGGGTGTTGTAGTCGTTACCACCCGTTCCCCACGAGAAAGAAAAAATACGAGCGCCCGCATCGACCTGATCCTTCATCAGAGCGTCCACTTCACCGGGCGTTTCCAGCTTGACCTCACAACCACTTTGACCAGCACATGTGGGAGATTGCTTGCCAATGTCCATGAACGCAATTCGCGCGCTGTGGGCAATCCCAAGATCCTTGTTCGAGCCGGAATTGGATTTACCGGCGAGGATACCAGACACGTGAGTTCCGTGACCACAGATAATGTTTTCCGATTCATCCCGGTTGTTGCCGAACGTCTTGTACAGTACTACCTTGCGAGCTTTCAAGTCGGTTTGGTCGTAGATTTCACGAGAGGTCTGGTCAAATTGGTCGTGGTAGACGTACAAACCAGTGTCGGTGACGCCGACCACAATACCTGTACCTGTAATGTTCTGCGCGCGGACTTGGGTCACACCGACCAGGTCCTGTACGTATGCGTCTAAACGACGACCCTCTCCGCTGTGGCGCATGTTCGACTTGACGGAAAGACCATGGGCGACGAGGCGCTGCTCAAAGGAAGCACCGGGCGCGAGCGAACCCGTTGCTATCGATGACTTGAGGTCCACCCACTCGACCGCATCATCTTCGAGGATAACAGCGACGGCCTTTGTCCACGACCGGTAGTCGTCGAGTGCCTGCAACGTCACCACACGGGTGGTAGCATCGTTCGTGTTGTATGAAAGAGCGTTTTGGATGCCGATCACAGCCGTGAGTTGCTCCTGCAGACGAGTCGCGATCGTCTTCGCGATGGATCCCTTCACGAGACGAACTTCGAGTGACGGTCCACCGGCCACAGCACCCGAGCTTGCGAGCGAGACGGACGCACGCGCGAACGGCGTGAGCTTGAGCAATGCGGGCAGCTGCACGACACTAGAGATGCAGTCGAGATCGGCAATGTCTTCGGCAGGGCCCTTGGGCATGTGCAGCAGCATGACGGTCGCATTGGCGTTGTCCTGGTCACTCCGCGTGAGAAACGGCGTGAAGCTCTCGTCTTCGTGGGTCCAGATCTTGCGCACATTTTCAAGACACTCGAGTTCGTTCTTGCTGGGCTCGAGCCGCACGAGCATGGGCTTGTTCTTGAGCGTACTCGCCGTCGCGGACGGCGCCGTGTAATTCGCGAGCAGCTCGTCCTGTACAAACTGGAGCTTGCAGGCGTCGTACGTCGCGTTCGCACTGCTGATCATCGCGTCGTACGCTTGGAAAAACGCGTCGTGGAAACCGGCAAACGCATTCGCCGACGCATCGCCGATGGTCAGCGACACGCCACGGCGCACAGACGCGGCGCCGGCGAGCGACTGGCACGTGACAAAATCGACGGTCTCGACATTCTTGGTATCGTCGTGCAGCACGAGCGTGGCCTTGTCGGCGGCGCTGGCGTTGGCCGACGCCAACACACTGGCGGGCGTCTCGACCTCGCTCTCAAACGAGTACGAGTGCTGCTCCCCCAACGCACGACGCGTCGTGACAAATTCGGCGCAGCGCTCGCGGGAGCACTCGCTGTCGGCGGTGGTCTGCAAGTGGCGGTACGCGTGGGCGACGTGGAGCGAGCTGCAGTGGAAGCGACAGAACGCCTCGTGCGAGACGAACGCGAGGCCCGCGCGGTCCACGAGCGGCGTCCCGTGGGCGACGCCGACCGCTACGGCGGCCGAGGCCAGCGCGGCCGTCCGGGAGACACGCAGGGCCATCGAGTCGCACGTAGAGAAACAGAGAGAGGAGGGAACGCTTTGCGATTCTGCCTTGCGGGGATGAGGACAGGAAGGGCTTGAGGAAGAGAAGAGTAGGGGTACACCGTGTAACCCGTCCCTTTACCGACTGGGAGGAAGGCAGCTGGTGGGCGAGTGACCAGGTGGTGCGAAGGAAAGTTGGCCACGATCGGGGGCTCGGAGGACACCTGGCTTTCCCCAATAATGTTGGGCCTCAGATACTACAATGTGACGGCACGCGAAGACGGGGAAAGTGTTCCGGATGCCTGTGTGCCCCACAAAAGAAAGTGGTCCATGGGAAGTCGTGGCATTGCCAGCCAGTTGGTCTGGCTTTCCTTCCTGGATATCGTAGATGAGAGGTTCTCCGGGCTGAAATTCTGTTTGCAAAGCATTCCGTATCTGTTTGTATTCTACAGGGTATACGTTTATAGAAGCTCTATCTGGCTCTTAACCTAATTTCATGTGGCTGTTGTGTGGTTGCAAAAGCTGGTCGACCTGGGTTATTGCACTGGAACATGGATGACAGTTTCAGTGAGTTACTGTGGATTGATCGACCGGACGCCAACGAATCCGGGGAGCTCCCCACAAAAGACCTGTGGGTTCTCCCAACCTGGGGTGCCCTCGAACGTCGCTCGCGCTGGCTCTCCATCAGGACCTAACGAGCTTCAAAAACTGGGGAAGACGTTTGCAACGGGGGCAACAATGGGCCCGACCGTAACCACAGCGTAACCCGACGAAGTCTGATATACTGAGATAGGGTACATCAGTGTAGCCATGCTGGAGGCTCGCTATTTCGGCTCCCATGTGTGGGTGCCGTACGCCGGATCCCGCGTCCACGTGCGTGCCTCGTGGATGTGATCGGTCGGCTCGCAGCCGGCGCCGTCGGGCTTGGTCTCTTGACAACACACCCAGCGACCGGCCATGAGCGTACCCCCCATGTAATACGCCGAGTGCATGCGGCAGCCCTGGAGCGACGACGGGATTGCCGCACCGCGAGCACGTCATCGCGGCGTGGGTGTGAGATGCGTTTGGTTCATTTGACGTGTCCACTGCGGTCGAGACAGAGACGGCCGCGTGACGCAATGCGGCAGTCGTCGCGTACACAAGCAGACTCGAGTCGTGCACGACGGACAACGGCGCCTTGTTGCGTCGCGCCGCCAGTTCGCGGATCGCACCAAAGAGGACGTTTGACAGTGGCACGCCGTTCACGCGGTCAGCGCTGTAGTCCAGCGCAAGCACACGGTCTTGGCTCGTATCCTTGTTCACGCGCGTTGGGTAGACGCTGAACTCGGTGCCTACGACCTCGGTCATCCAGACCGGTAAGCGGAGTTCCGTGATGGGCGACAGCAGCACGAGAATGAATGGTTTGCGACACTGTGCTGCGTACTGAAACTCCAGCTGGCAGTTGATGGACTCGATGTATTTCTGCGTGAGAAACACGACCACACACGCGACGTTTTCGACTGCAGCGGCCATCGCCGAGTTGACGTTGCCCTGCATGTGGCCAAAGACATCAAACCACGCGCGCAGGTTGAACACTCGGCCTTGCTGGTGGACATCCAGCAGCACGTCTTGACTGCCCCACTGGTATGAGAACATGGCATCGAGTTGAAGGTTGGCGATGGGTAGACCGTTCGCGTCGAGCACCGACGGGGGAGGCTCAAACCCCTGGCGCGTCACCTCGTAGTGCTGATGAGTGAGCTCCAAATCCGGTTTTGCGGGAAGCAACTCGTTTGCCGGCGGGAAAGGCAGAGCCGCCATGATCCGCCGAGCTTCGATGGTTTCAGTCGTTGTGGCCACTCCGACCTCTTCGAGCTGGGAGGCAGTTTTCGTACCGTGTTCAACCTCTTCCACGATACCACGCACTTGATGGATGAGTTGTTCGGTTCGATCGGGATCGAGTCCATGGACCACAGCTTTATCGCGAGCACTCGAAAGCACGGCCTGTTCACGACTTGCGATGAGTGCCGCCTCGATGACGCCGGGCTGGGTGTGTGCTGAGAGGATTCCATTCGCACACATGATAAAGTCGGTAGCGAGGCACGAGTCGCTGACCTTGCACGGACAGTTCGGTATCTGTGAGTATGGTGTATGGAGGTACTCTAGATGGTCCAGATCCACTTGATACCAGAGTCGTCCTGCCATGGCCATTTGCAGCCAGCCGCTTAGGCGGACCCCGGCATTGATAGGAAGGATCGGTTTCTTCCAGCGCAGAGCTGCTTCAAACAGACGACGAAAAGAGTTGTCGGCCACACAATTTGATGTGATGATGAATGCGACGACGTGGGACGTGGCTAGCGTCCTCACGTCTGCATCGATATCGCCTGAGACTAGTGACGTTGAGCCTCGGATACGGGTGCCTTGCGACTCCATGCCTGCAAACTCGGATGCGATCCGCTGGCCGTCGCCATCGCAGTGCACATACATCAAGCGCCGTTCGTTGTCGCTATACGATACAGTTGCTTCCTCAAACAAGGTCTGATCATCTCGCTCAATCTGTTGAAGCTCGTCTGGCGAGCGACTATGGTGGAACAAGTCGTTGAGCTCCGAGAGAACGAGTAACTTGGTTGATGTTGCTGCAACTTGCGTTTGAAGCGGAGCAACGTCTTCAAACAGATGAGCGTCCCATTTCCCAAATGCTGTGCAAATCGCACCGACGGCACCGCTGGGTCGTGTAAAGAACGTGAGAGGTCCGGCGATGACCTGTTTGCGGTTGTCTTTGAGAAACGACAGCGTTTCGATCAATGTCGCCGAGGTCTGAAACAATGGATCGACACCCACGACCGCTCGCTGGCAGGCGCCGAGGAGATCGGCACGCGTTTGCAAGTCGCGCGGGAATCGCTCAGTGACGATGACCACATCCAGGGACTGCTCGCTCGCCACGACCGATTCTAAAAGTTCCCGGAGACGGCGCTCTTGGGTCGAGTGGCAGATCAGCAAAGTCGCGACGGCTGGCGCTGAACCGTCCGCAGCTGCCAGCGTCGAGGCGGCACTCCCCATAACGTGTCGAGCCACAGCGACCGATGCCGGTGGTGACGACGGTTCAGGGGGAAATGGCCTGGAGAGGTGGCGTGAGAGGCCTCATTTCGGACGAGTCGCTGCCTATCTTTAGGCAGCCCTCGATGCCAGGTGGGAACTGCCCACGCTAGTTGATCATCTATAAGAAAGCCATCTTTGGCCGAGATCTCGACGATTCGCATGCCACCCAATCGTGAAACTGACCGCTCGCATACCCCCACTCACAACGTGTTGACCCATGGACCACGGCGTCCAACCACGGCTTGCGGCGTTTGCAAAATGATCAGTGTCATTTCTCTCCGTTCCCCATCCCTCTACTACAGCATGTCCCTACCCAGTAAGACAGGTCCTTGAGCATGTCCACCTCGGCAATCCGCCCCAGGCGGCGCCGTCGCTCATCCCTGCGTCGCGGGGCATGTAAATAGACGCGCGAGTGGTCGGCTCCCCTCGGAATGTTGATCAGCGACGGAGCTATTCTTGCCACGGGCCACCAGTCTCCCCTCCCCCTCCCCCACTCACCGTCATGGCCACGATATCGCGACCCCCATCATCAGACCATGCGGCAGGTCTACCGCCGCGTCGTGGACGCGTGGGTCGCCGCGCAGGTGGAGCTCCACGGCCAGTACTCGCTCGCGCGGCTCGAGAGTCTCCACGCATACGCCACGCACACGCCCATGTGGCGCGTCGTGCTGGTCTGCCTCTCCGCGCCGTTAATCTCCGTGGTGCTGATCACCCTCACCGACAGCATGCGGCTCGCAAACCCACGGCTCGGACTCAGCGCGAGCCACACGCTGTGGGTACGTGCGTACATCTCGGTGTGCGCGATCGCCGGCGGCACGACGGTCCAGCTTCGCCTCATCGTCCCGGGGCTGCAAATGACGCATCGCGAAGTGGTGCTGCTCACGCTCGTGTGTGCTGCTGTCGGTGTCGTCTCGCAGTTTGGCGTCGCGCTCGTAATTGGGTACCCGGTGCCGTTCAGTCTCGTGGTCGGTACGTTCCCGTGTCTCACGGCACTGATCGGTGGGATCATTCTGCCTCGCCGAGAGATGCTGCGGAACAAGCCGCTGCTGCGCCAGCAGCTCCAGAATTATGTGGTCGTCTGGATCTGCCAGATCGCGATGACGGTCATCTACCCCGTGTACAACCACATTTTCTCACGGCTCACGGCCACGGCACAGACCGCGTTCGTGCTGCTGCTCCCGGGGATCAAGCTGCTCAATAAGAACTGGATCAGCCATTCGCTCCGCGATACCGACGACATGCGACCCGAGCTCGTGGTGTTCAACATTGAGATCTTTCATGCACTGTACGTGTCGGTGTGCATGCAATCGTCGACCTCTGTATCCACCACGATCGCGATCATGGTCGTCGACTTTTTGCATGCGTGGTTATCGCTCTGGGACGTCAATGTGTTGCTCCGCGATATCGAGCTGCTCCTAGCAAGAGTACCCTACACGGGCTGTCGAGTGAGCGTGACAAACGGGCCAGATCGAGCATCCGAGGTTGTCGAAGCCAATCGTCACCAGAGAAGGCGGACCATCATCGAGGCCGCGGCCGATGTTCTCCGTGAGGATGAGCGTGTGCGAGAACACGAGAGTGTACGCCGGGCGTGCTTTGTCTCTAGTATTAGTAGACGGAAGTCGGCGAGTGTTCATCCATCGTCCATGACACCAGGTCCTCGAGTGTCGACGATTCCTCTTCCTCGATTAAGTGAGCAGAACAGCGACCATGGCAATAGTTCGATGGATGCAACCAAGGTCTCGAGTCCACGAGTGTCGACCTTCACCGCTCCCGTTCAACCCACACAACGAGACAGCCGTGTATCCAGCGAGCCCTACAAATTTGTATTCGATGCGCCACGAGCTGGGCACGATCCAAGGAAAGTTGCACCAGCTCCGACTTGGCCACGCAAGAAAGCCAAGCGAAAACACGGCGGACTCGATGACGATGAGCGTTTACTGCTTGTACAGAAAACGTTGCGTGTGCTCTTTGTCACCGAGTTTGTCGCGCTGGTGGAGTACGCGGAGGTCATGATTCCTGTCATCTACAGTACGTTTCTGCTACTCTAGATCCTGAGGCTTTGTGCTTACTCACAACCTGGATATACAGATACCTGCATGATAGGCATGGTTCGACTGCCTAACCGAGCGTACTACAAATTGCTGGCAACAATGACTGACCAGCAGCTCGTTCGCACGTTCGAGAACGTAACGATGTACGGTGTGCTCGAGCTCATTTCTTTTGTGGTTTTCTGCGTCCTGCTTCGCCACAAGCTACGGTTTTCTGTGCTCATGCAAGTCGCGTTTGTGCTCGAGAACCAGTTCGCGATGGTGCAAGCGAAGCTGGTGATGTGGCTATTCTACGTTGTCCAAACTTCACTGGAACATTTTGGTGCGTGCGTTCGACGTGGCTTTCTCGGGACTTATGATCTTACTTGTGTATTTGAAATACCATGCAGGCGCTGACTTCAGTTTTTCATTCGTTTGGCTACGAGCTGGTGGTTAGCGTACAGCAGCAAGTGTTGTGTGACGTGTGTACGAGAGACGGCAGTCATGGGCATCACTTTTTTTGTTGATCTTGTGCAATGTCCGAGAGAAGCTCTTCATTTGGTTGGTTATCTGCCATCAACGCAATTGTTGCTCCCTCTGCGTCAAAGCAAAACGATCAAAAGCCGGTGTACGTCATGTGTGGGAATACCAAATAAAGTGGGAGGGCTTTTGGTCATCTCGCTGTCTGCCCGTTGGCCAAGCATCTAGATCACCGACTGTGTCGTCTGAGGCTTCCGGACTCGTCTTCACGTGGGTTGTATCTAAAGTCTTGGCTGACCACTCTAAAAGAACAAATCCAGTTATCAAGAGCAAGCACAAGAGAATTGATCAAGGCCAAGACTCCAGCCACAGCACGGGCTTGGCTCACACGGTTCCTTCAAATTCGGGCATGTTACTCTGGCGTTTCGACCGTGTCTATCTTACGGATGTCATATTTGCCTTCAAATGTACTTCAGTAATGATGTCCAGGGGATCGTCAACGTTCACCAGGCTGCAAGCTATCGAAATGAGCGAAATCTAAGCTCTCTGACATCGCTCGTAGGAGGGGCTCCCAAGACCATCATTCGATATGACGACGAAGACTGGCTAGATCTTTTGTCAGTTTGGTGTCTCCTCTTTATTCGGC
>JAADVY010000517.1:0-15443 GCA_023336035.1 Pythium plurisporium
ACTGGTGCTTGGGCAGGTGGAGGCTCATGGTGGTGGGCGGAACCAAAACTCACACCGACCCCGGAAAGGTTCACCAAAGGTTAACTTATGTGGGACTAGGTGGACGGCATGCGACGTGTGAGCGAGCAATTATTATTTGTAGGTTCAAAGGACCGACAGCTACTCACCATCGATCAGGGTCACGGGTGGAAAGAGCGAGCGTCTAGCTTGTATGTACGCTCGACCGGATGCTGTGTTCTCGAGTAGCTGCACTGCCGAGGTATTGGTCCGATCACGCACGAGGAAATCTGCTCCGGCTTGCACCATCAAATCCAAGAGTTCGGAGACGCGTCCGGAAATGTTGCCTCGTGCAGTGGCTAGCAGAGCAGCCATCGGGGTCACACCATCGGCATCTTGATGGTTTAGGTCAATGTCCCGCGCCAGCACAATCGCACACACTCCAGGTTTGGTGCGCGCACCGCGTAGTGGAGTATACCTCGCTGGTTCGAATCGACAGCGCGGATATTTGCGCCACAGTCTAACAGAACATTGACGAGCGCAGTACGTGACCACGGGTGACCATAAAAGTCACATCCAGCGACGGCGAGCATGAGAGGTGTGCGGCCATTTCGGTCCCGCGCATCTACGTCAGCACACCGGTCGACGATGAGCCGACGTATGACACCCGTGGCACCATGATAGGCTGCTTGGTGGAGCAGAAATGCTCCGTCATGCGATGGCATGTTGCAGTCTGCATCATAGCGTAGCAGTCCATCGACGAGAGGGATATTCCATCCGCCGTCGCTGGGAAACAATACATTCTCCAAGCCTTCCATCCATGATCCGTGCGAGATCAATAAGTCGAGTGTCTTTGTGTTCCCTCGCTCTGCCAATGCTGCGAGTGGAGTGACGCCTTTGTGCTTGAAGTTTGGATCGGCACCATAACCCATGAGGAATTGGACCCACACAGAGAGCCCTCGCGACGCGGCAATCTTGAGAACAGTTCCAAGCATGGAGCGTCTCTCCTCATCCTCCATGACCTCAGTGAACAGTGGCGAATGGAACAGTGTCTCGACCATCTCAAACGACGACGGGAAATCGGCTACAAGACATGATATCGCGATGTCCAGCGCAATGGCGCGCAGCGTATCACCCATGAAGACCAGGCGTTCGAGCGCGAAGAACCATTGGAACACCTCCACGAGGCCTCCACAAACGACAACCTTGAAGAGCAACTCTTCTTCATCTCCGAAGTTGTCGTACCATGGAAACGGCAGATCGTCGTGAGGTCTCTGACCAAGGCGACGCGAGCGATGCTCGAGGTTCCACAGCGAAACGTTAGCCGCTACGTCCTGGAGCTCGAAGAAGCGCTCGACACACTGGAGGTCGCCGGACTGGACCACGACGAGTAACTCCTTATGAAGCGAACGACATCGGGATGGCTTCATGGTGGTTATAAGAGTGAGAGCTCAGCTCAAACAGCCGCGATGAAAGTGCTCGAACTTCAGCCGCTTCACCCAAAGCTGAACCCACAAGTGAGTTTGTCGAACCCACCACACGTCACATATTCATTTTAACCAATCAAGAAAGTGATGATTGATTCAACCAATGAATGTCCGACTACGTACACAATCAGAACCTAGCCTATACTAGACTGAGTACTCCACTAAGTTCGGTAGAGGATAAGTACGCAGCTCTTGACCAGCGTCACAAGCTCATTAGGCAAGAGGACAGGACACAACCGACCAGGATGAGCTTCTTCCGACGCGCGCTCGTGTCCATGGAGGCCGCGATCCTGAGCTCCAAGCAGTGTACGTGACTAAAGCCTGGATTGCAGTTCTCTTGACTGCCCTGACTCCTCAACAATGCGAACGTGCTTTGCGTACGCACAGCACTGGGCGTGAAGCTGAACCTGCCGGCCGAGAAAGATCTGTTTCTGTTTGATAGCCGCGCTGCTGTCTCCGAGTGGATCATGTCCACTGACCGCTCCATCGGAGGTAAATGGGTATGTTTCCGCACTTTGCATGGCGGATGGGGTGTTGACTATTGTACGCATCATAGGCTTGTCGGAGGCGCGGTGGGGATACTACGAACCCCACGCGAAGAAACCTATTGATGACGAAGACGACCGAGCGAGAAGACCGATCTACGTGTCGCAGGACGATGGCGTGCCGTCGGCAGTGTTCACGGGGCGTCTGAGTCTCGCGGTACAGCCGACAGAGGCCGGTATCGTGCGCAGCGGCTACTGCGCTGTGCGTGGCACGCTCCCACGAGGGCTTCTGCTGCACGGCTACGAAGGCATCTCCATGCGCATCATGACGGATGGGCGAGAGTACGTTTGGTAGGGATTATTCAACGTTGTTTTTAGGAGCACTGACATTACAGGATGATAGGTACCGACTGAATGCGCAGATGGACGGATGGAACCCCATGAACCTGTACATGGTGGGTGACTGGTTGCAATGCATACGCTCAATTCTGGTTGTATCAGCTGATGATTCAGTGCTCTCTGACGTAGGGATTCATTCGCACGCCTCCGAACGAGTGGGTGGACGTGGAGCTGCCGTTCCGCGACTTCATGCTGACGGCCAAGGGATACTACAAGTTTAACGACTCGACACCGCTCAACCCGGCCAATCTCCGCAGCGTCCGTTTGCGATTGATCGTGTGATTCATTTGCCCACTGTGGGCTTACGGTGCTTTGTAATTTTGTTTCATTCAGATTGGTATCGCGATCGCGGACCAGAAGGAGGGTGACTTCGAGTTCCGCATCCAGTGGATCAAGGCGGTCGCCAAGGTGGATTCGAGAGAAGTGAACGACGAGGATTTGCCGGACTAGTACGTCGTCTGCAAAAACACGGCTTGCACTTGATCCGGGGCACTCATGGTATGTATCTCTGTGATAGCGATGACAAGCCCAAGCGCCACGCTCCGTTCAAGAAGCCCTCGGACATGGCCATTTGATTCAACGCCCATAATACGACATAGTTGTTTGCAATTCAAGCGGAGTCTATTGCAGCTTAATCCTACCAGCACACAGAGACGAGAGAAGTTCCTACACTTCGTCTTCGCGCAGCAGCATGTTCGGGATGCCGTCAATCACAGGAAATTCGCGCCCCGACTCGGGACACACGAGCTTACCCTTCTTCACATGGACGTCCATCAGCGCGTGGTGTACTTTCCGCAGCAGCTCCTCGTCGCTCGCGTGCTGCGCGGCGTCGTACTGCTCCGGCAGCCCCTCGGCGACATTCAGCGTCTTGGCGCCCGCGAGGAACGCGGCCCAGTCGATCTTGGTGAGCATCTTGCGGATGAACTCGATCTGGAACTCGGACGAGATCACCTCCACTTCCTCGGCCTCGATGCGCAAAGGGAAGCCGTTCTCGACGCCCTTCTTGTTGCACACGAGCATGTTGTGGGTGATGAGGCGCATGGCGACGACGGCTTTGCACAGGGTGATGTGATGTTGTGGGTTGGTTGGTCGCTTTCTCATTGCCTGGACTAGCAATGCCTGGTAATTTGTGTACCACACTAGTTTTGGACTTGAGCCTGATTTAGTGTGGAACTATGTGAAGGTTGAAGTGAAGGCTTGACACAGATCGGCTGGCGTCCACTCGAAGGGTTGATCTCACTTGTAGCCCCATCAAAGGATATATACTAGTACTCGACAATAAATTACGTTGAGGTTGTGCGCCTGGTGAACGAAACGCTGTTCCACTCATGGAGGAGACGGCCAATCAGTTGTTCTGGGCGATCGAGAGGATGTAGTAAATGACCATGAGGAACATGATACACAGCATGCCGCCGAGGATCGCAAACAGCATACGACGCTGGTTGCGCTGCTCCATCTCGCGCATTTGCTCCTTGAAGAATGGCGTCGGTCCAACCTCCAGGTCCGGGCGCACCTTGTATAGCTCTTCTCTCTCCTCGAAGGTTAGTCGCCTATGACAAGCGAGACAAATAACATGAACGTCAGTCTGGTCGTATGCACAACAATCCAAAAGAAAAAGCACTCACCTTGGAGTGGTATTGGACGTAGTCTCACGTTGATCCGCTTGTGTGAGCTTTTGGGTCGCTTCGTGATGGAGAGCAAACTCAACGGACGCCGACTTGCGCAGCGATCTCTCCGACATGGATCTGTTCGAGCTGACGCGCAAGATCGAATGTCGTCGTCGCTGTTGTCCGTGCCCGCTGCCGCCACTACCGACGATGTTAAAGTTCGCAGCCGTGGAGCTGGCGCTTGGCAGGCTGGACGAGAGCGACTGCGCTTTTGCGAACCACCACTTAGAGAGCGTCGTGACAGGCTGTTGATCCGGTTGAGGCTTGGCGGGGCTATCCCTGGACCCACCATTGGTCTTCTCCCCACTGCTGGGACCGATCGGCATTGGGGTCGACACGGACGTGTTGTAGGTCCACGGGTAGACGCGTTCCTGTTCGCTAGGGCTCGTCGAGCTGTTGGACGTCGGGGATGAGCGGCCCGTCAACTGCGACGACGTGTCCAGCAACCGGGAGTGCTCATTGGGCGCTTTCTTCTTGGTTGAGAGCAGCGGCATGGGTCCCCTCGTGGTGTGGTCTGCCTGCGTTGGGTTGGTCGTCGAGAGATACTGATGCGGCCCGGCCGATGCATGCGCGTGCAACAGCGGCATCGCCGACGACTGGTGCGTGGATGGCGCCTGAGAGTCTGAAGTCATGACGGGCCAGTCCGACGTGGCACTTCGCTCCTCCCGCCCGGTCGCTTGCGGAGCCGCAACGGCGGGCACGCGGTCGGCACGCTTCTGTCGCCGTGCGAGCAACGGCAAAGAACAAAATCGACCATCTCTCAGAGCATCTTGGCAGTGGTAGGTAGGGCAAGAGGCCAGAGGAAATCAGTACATTTTGACCAAAGGGGCACATCCTACCAATGAAACGAAGTGCCTGTCTACTCTAAATGAGCAACTCCAGATTGTGTTGATGTGGCTTTCCCCTTATACAGAAACTGGCGTTTCGACGGATGCCTCGAAAGTGAAGTGGACACAGGATGATTAGGGGAAGCGGATCCCCTCGGGTACTGATATAACACCCTTAATTGTTCCTAACCGATACGTTCGGATAACCTTCTGGAATCAATGTTGGTTGGTTGATGGACCGAACGGCATCGCTTCGTGCTCCAGCAATTGAACAGGTAGTTGACTCGCGACCATGGACCAGTTCGACGACGCGCACGACAAGGGCAACGCGCTGCTGGAGGAGAGCGTGAAGAAGAGCAAGAACCACCGCAAGGACAAGCCATGGGACAGCGAGGACATTGACCACTGGAAGATCGACCAGTGGCAGGACGAGGTCGACGATGAGAAGAACCCGGGCAAGAAGCTCAAGATGCCGACGCTGCTCGAGGAGAGCTCGTTCGCGACGCTGTTCCCCAAGTACCGCGAAAAGTACCTGCGTGAGGTGTGGCCCATTGTGACCAAGACGCTTGATGCGCACAAGATCGCGTGCGAGCTGAACCTCGTGGAGGGCAGTATGACCGTGCGCACGACGCGCAAGACCACGGACCCGTACATCGTGCTCAAGGCGCGCGACCTCATCAAGCTGCTTGCACGTAGTATCCCTGTGAACCAGGCTGTGAAGATCATGGACGATGACATGCAGTGCGACATTATCAAGATCGGCGGTCTCGTACGCAACAAGGAGCGATTCGTCAAGCGGCGCCAGCGGCTTGTAGGCCCGGACGGCGCCACGCTCAAGGCGATTGAGCTACTCACCAACTGCTACGTGCTGGTGCAGGGCAACACCGTGTCGGCCATGGGCTCGTATCAGGGTCTCCGCAATGTGCGTAAGATTGTCGAAGACTGCTTTGCCAACATCCATCCGATCTACAACGTCAAGCGTTTAATGATCAAGCGGGAGCTAGCCAAGGACCCGAACCTCGCGAGCGAGGACTGGGAGCGGTTTCTTCCGCAGTTCAAGAAGAAGAACGTGCAGACCAAGAAACCGAAGCAAGTGCGTGAGCGGAAGGAGTACACGCCGTTCCCGCCGGCGCAAACGCCGAGTAAGATCGACAAGGAGATTGAGAGCGGTGAATTCTTCATGAAAGAGCACGAGCGCAAGGCACTCAAGAACCAAAAGAAGGCCGAGAAGCGGGTCGAGGAGACGCAGAAGAAGAAGGCTGCGAAGCAGGCCGAGTTTGTCGCACCGAGTGAGAAGGAGAACGCGAAGAAGCGCAAGCACGAGGCGGCACAGGCCGCAAAGAAGAAGGAAGGCTCGGTCGAGGCACTCAAGAACAAGTTTCTGAACCAAAAGGTGAGCGGTTCCAACTGGTGGGGGATTGTGACTGATCGTCGGAGCCTGACTGAGTTGATTTTGTTGCGTGTTGCGTCAGACCGAGAAGAAGCAGAGCAATGGTGCGTCGTCCGTGGACGACTACTTGGCCGTGCCGGCGGCAAAGAAGCAGAAGAAGAGCAAGACGCGTGATGAATAATAGACACTGCCCATGTTCACCATGCGTGTGTATCCATCCACCTCTTGGAAGACTCTCTTCATCTACTCATCCAAGTGAACTCTTACAACGGTTCACTTTTCCCGTCCCGGTCCGGTTCGAACCGTATCTTCAGGTAGCGTGTCATGCGGAAACTTTCTACCAACCCTGCGATTTGTGGGACCGTGGCCTTTCATGATCCAGTCCGGGGGTATCCTGCGGGGGATATGCATGGGGCTAACGCAGATGCTCGCTCGCGCCACGGAGACGCCGACCCGTCCGCTCGGGCTCCTCCTCGCGGTCCGCTCCACGGCGACGCCGTGGCTGCGCTGGACTTTGCCGACCTCGTGGACGTGATCAACACAGAGAGCGACGGCGACGAGCTGCAACTGGCGCTGTCATCGTCGACCACGGATCGTGAGACCGACGTGAGCTTCGTGGTCGCGCTCTTCTGTGATGGCTTTGTGTGCCGCCACTGGACCCGCAAGAGCGGCTGGGTCGAGGGCTTTGCGCAGTCGTACGACGCCACGTCGAGGTGCGAGCCGTTAGGATATGTAGACACCGAAATTTGCGGAAAGGTTCAACTGAAGACGTTGGGGTTGTGTGTGTGGATCGGATAGGTATTTTTTGGACTGCCTCGAGAGAGAGCGGCTGCCCGACGGACTGCTCGAGCTGGTGAGCAAAAGTCCGACGGCTTTGGACAGAGAGGTTCGATGGGTTCTCATGGACTTGTGGCATTCAGATCGACCCCACGTCACCTACAAACGAGCTGGTGGCCGAGATCTGGGACCTACGGACGCATTTAACGGCGCTGTGCCCACTCACATCAGCTGATCTCCCACGAACAGCGCCGTTGCCATCGGAAATCTCCGGCGTCGGGGTCCGACAGGTCGTGCTCAAGCCTCGAGACCAGGTCGTACTCACAGACGTCGCCAAGTTTACCCAGGACGACCAGCATCCAGCGAGCGAGCAGTTCCCACAGCTCAGCAACGCCGACCTGGAAGCCCTCAGCTACGACGAACTCGCGACACTAGCTCTCGGACCGGACGTGGACCTCTTGCAGGTGGACGAGAGTCTTGCGCTCCTGTCGGTTGACGAGGTTGCTGGACCGATCACGAAGGAAGACGAGGATGCAAGTATAGTTAACGTGCATGCAGGCTCGGACGCGATCGACATGCTGCTGCACGAGAATGATTATGCGGACGAGACCTCGATCGCAGGAAAGCGAGCTCAGCAGCTCAATGTGGACAACACAAAGAATGACGGCGATGGCGAAGCGCTTGAGTTGGATGACCTTATCACGCCGAAGCGTACGAGTATTGAAGATCTTCCGCCGTGGGAGCAATCGCCGAGTTTGTCGTCCCCGCGAGCCTTTCTCTCGCCGAACGAGTCCAAAGCGATGCGATCCCAAGCAAATGCTCGCAAAGGTATGGCATCCTTGGAGACGGTGGGTCCTGTCAGATACTAAACTGTAGAGTCTGGCAGGGGCGATTAGGCCATCACTGGGTGGTGCCAATTTCACGTCATGGCCTTCAGAAGATTCGACATCGAGTGACGACGATTGGGTCGTGAAGAATGCTATGCTTCGAACCATCATGGTAGGTGAATGCCGACAGAAGTAAGTTTGATGCGGTGGTACAAATGCCTCATGTTGCTTTTCCGGCCTGTAGCCCATCGACTCGCATCTGGCGGTTGTCAAGACGGAGAAGCCGCCGTGTTCGCTTTCACACGAGCGTGTGCGCCCGGCAAAACAAGCCAAAACGAAGAAAGGCTCTCGGCCCAGCTCACCCATCAACGGCGCACTAGATAGCATGCCCTGTCCGTCGTTTCACCTCTCGCTGTCACAAGATGCCTGCAACTGGCTGGATGCAGTCGATAACAAAAGCACGCCAAAGAAGAAGAAAAAGAAGTACAGGTGTCAGAAACCCAGCATCGACAGCGTCACGCCGCTACCAGCGACCCACTTGTTTCTTTCACGGCTCAAGGGCAAGCGTCCACGCAACTACACCATTGATGAACTGGACCATGGTTCACCAGCGTGGATGATGATGAAGCACATGACGCGTTTCTACCAGGCCGCATTGACCTTCGAGCGGCGGCACGCGCAATTTCTGCAGGTACGAGAGCTTAATTGAGCAGCCCGGTACCGTACCGTCATCCGACTCACATGTTGACTTGCTGTCCTTGCGTAGGTGAATGTTGAGAGGATTATGACCGCCGATAGCAAGTCGTTGGAGCCGAGCAAGGTAGGCTGCCTCATCTTGAGCTTCAGGATCAAAAGTCTTCCGTATCATACAAGACACGTTTCTGTAGGTTGCTGCGGGGAGCATGAGCTATCTGGCGATGCAGCAACGTCCATGGACTCGCCCCGACCAGGTGATTGCCGCGGCAAACGGCGTTAACCAGCTCGCGTCGCCGTTGTCACCTGAGATGAGGCAGTGGAGCGAGTCAGACGACCACCTTGATTCAGACAGTGACGACGAAAAAGCCGCCTCGATGAGATCCCCAGCCAACGCTCTTCGAGCAGGAGCCCATGAGTGTCTCCACGAGCACTTCGAAGCGATGGGCAGGCGATCACCAACCTCCGCACTAGCAGCAATCCACATAACGTCCCCGGTCGCCGAGTCACGGAGTGCAACGACACGAGTTGCATGGCCCCACTTTGTGAAGACCACACGAGCCTCGACAAACTCGGTGCATTCACCGCTACCACCAGTCGGCGGCACCACCACGAGGACCCCCGACTCACCATTCGTGGATGCGTCTGACGGAGAGGAGTTCGAGTTTTGAATGAACAAACCTTTTGACCAAGTGCCTCCGGGTATCGACCTGCACTCCGTATATTAAAACCGATCACCACCGACAATCACAGCGATCACTCGTTCTCGTGAATGATGTGGTTGTACAGCCCCTCGCACGCGTCCTCGAGCAGATCCAGCACGTGGTCGAAGCCGCCTTCGTACCACGGGTCCGGCACGCGCGTGGCCGTGGTAAACGTGGTACAGAATGTACACATCATCTTTGTCTGAAACCACCACCACCACCCTCAGTACTATACCGCTCACTTTGTAAACTCAACATATACCACTACAGTACCTTTTCTTTGGCCACATCGACCAGCGGCTTGCCACCCCAATACTCGGCGGCCTCGAGCACGGCCGCGCGGTTCTTGTCTTCCATACAAATGATATAGTCAAACTCTTCAATGTCCTGGGCCGTGAGCGTGCGTGCGCGTGATGCGAGCTTGTAGCCGCGCTTGCTCGCCTCCTTGGTCATGCGCGCATCGGCCTTCTCGCCCGTGTGGAACGAGTAGCCGCCGGGTTTGTACCACCCGCCGGCGCCGCCGCCCGTGCCGCACGAGTCGATGCGGAAGCCACGCGCGCCCTCGCGCTCGACGATGGCCTTGAGGACGCCCTCGCCCGTCGGGCTGCGGCAGATGTTGCCCAGGCACACGAACAGCACGCTCGCCATCTTGTTTGGCTCGCTCGAGATCGGAGATCGCAATGATACAAAACGGACGATAAGTACGCTTGTCAAGCGAACGTACTTAGGAGCAGCTCCAAAGCCGAAAGCAAGGAAGATCGGCCTCGATGGGACCGCCCGTGATGCGTGCGACGTGGACGGCGACGGCGGCCGAGAGCGAGGGTGCTGTACAGGAGCTTCTCGGAGATCGCAATGATGCAAGGCCCTTGCATCATTGCCCCCTTGCCAAGGGGTCAAAACGGACGATAAGTACGCTTGTCAATCGAGCGTACTTAGGAGCAGCTTCAAAGCCGAAAGCAAGGAAGATCGGCCTCGATGGGACCGCCCGTGGTGCGTGCGACGTGGACGGCGACGGCGGCCGAGAGCGAGGGCGCTGTACAGGAGCTTCTCGCGCGTGTGGAGGAGAAGCCGTTGGGATCTGATCCGCAGAGCATCGCCGCGGAGCTCACACTCGGGGCGTTGCCGTGGCGGCTCGTTCGCGGCGACGACGTGGAAGACGGGTCGGCTCAGTGTGAGCTGAGGCTGGACTTTGGCGAGCGTGCGCTGCAATGCAAGGTGCTGCAGCTCCAGGTGTCCAGCTCTGCACGCCATGTGGAGCTCTACGTGGACGGCGTGCGGCGTAATCTGCTCGGCGAGGACGAGCGCAGCGACGTGTACTTGGGGACGTTCCGTGGAACAAAGCAGGACGACCGCTTTGACGTGACGCAAGAGTTCAAGCAGACCACGCACGACCACGATGTGCTCAAGAAGATCCACCGCCTGCGAATCAAGTTTGTATCGCTTGTGGGCGACAAGAATGTGCTCGAGCTGGCCTCGTTCCGGTGTCTATACATCGCTGCGGCGAGTCCGCCGGCCAGCCAGGCTACGGGTCCAATGGGGTGCGTACCGGTGAACTGCTGGAATCCTGATCGTATTTCCTCAACAAAGTTTCTTCTGGTGCGTAGTGGGATGCCCTCGGCCGCAGACATGATGGGGATGATGGCCGGTCTGTCGATTGGCGGTCAAGCGCCTGGTGTGCAGAACCCACAGGCGATCCTGCTCATGGTGCACCAGATGATGGAGCGCGAAGTCGAAGCCAAAATCACACAGGCATTGGACGCCAAGCTATCAGTTCTTGCGCAACGATTAGCGTTCTCGGAACAAATGCTAATGCAGGTGCAACAGAAGTCGGCGGCAAAAGACGCGCAGCTCGAGCAAAAGCTGGAAACTCTCCAGCAGCAGCTCGCAGACTTGCGTGGAGATCTCGCCGACAAAAAAACAGTGACGGAGACGGCGCAGCCTGATGAAGAATAGAGATCTAGCTGGTTGAGCTGCGACGAGCGTTGGCCGCTCCCGATGGTCGTGGTCGTGTGGGGTTGTGGTGGAGGGCCTCTTGCCAGCGCATGCACAGCACGTTCTTGTACCGCTGCGTCTCAAACAAGTCGCCATACTTGCGCCACGAGTCAGCCGTCGGAAAGATCCGTTTGAAATGACCGCGCCGAGCGTCCTCCTCTTCCAGCTCTTGCACAATCCGTAGATCCACGTCGCCCAACTCGCTCAGCATAGACTTATCACACTTGATCAGCTCGTCAACGGTGCGCTTGCGTTTTTCACTCGTTCCGCTGCCGGTCGACTTTCTGCGGTGGACGCCGAGGAGCCGATCTTTCTTGTTCCGTTCTGACTGGTCGGCCACGACGCTCGCATCTTGGAATGGAATGCCGACAAGTTGGAAAAGATCACTAACGAGGATGGTCTTGATGCGCTTGTCCATTGGTGAAGAGCTGCTGAGGGACGGAAACACATTCACTTCCAGCAGCCACGGCTTCATCTCGTCGCCCTCGAGCAAAATATCAAAGCCGTACAACTCGAAGCCGCTGCTCCCACAGGCGTGAACCCCGCTCGAGGGCGTCATCATCAAGATCTTGCTCTCGACTGCCACGAATGTCTTGACTATGAGATCTTCGAGGGCACTCTGGAACAGGGCGAGCTCGTGGTCTTTGCCCTGATCGCTCACGTACTTGTAGAAGCTTTGCAAGCTCCACTTGCTGCTCGACTGGAAAGACGTGTCGTCGTCATCCTCGTCCTCGTTGTCTTGGTTCGGCTGGAACGCGGCTTCGTTCTTCTTGTTGACGCTGTAGTTGGTGAGATGGCCAAAGTGGTTTTTCAAGCCCGCTTTGCTAGTGGAGTATTTTTCGGTGCAGAAGCGAACTAGCCCGTCATCGTACAGGTAGATCCTCAGCGGATCGAACGACGTCACGGCCACGTAGATCCGCAAGTCAAACTTGAGCTCGTTGATCAAGAACGGATTCGCAACGTATCGCTACGCACCACCCAACAGCAATACGGCAAGTGAGACGCTAACGACGTACGAGAAACTCGTGAGGATGTCACCCACCTGTGCGACATAAGCCTTCTTCTTCGTGAGTTTTGGTGTTGGTGTTGTCGCGGCGGCGACAATCTTGATGCCGCGTCCACACGAGAGATTGGGCGGTTTCAGGATCCACAGCGTCCTGGGATTCGCGCTGAATTGTTGAAGGAACTGCTGCTTATCGTACTCGTTTGCTGTGAGATACGTCTCGGGGATGATGTCTCTGTACGCATCGGGGTGTTTTTTGCGAAGCCGCAACAAATTGCTACACAATCGGTCCTTGCGTCCGAGTTCAAAACTCCCAGGAAAGTGATTCACTCGTTGATGAGCGCTAAGAGCTGCGAATTCGGCTGACTTCAAATGATCCCCCCAAAAGATATTCCAGCTCGTGGCTGAGTGCGACGAGGTAGTGAGTCGATGTAGGTTGGCGGCCTTGAAGACGTTACGCATAGCGTTGTACATGTAGCGCTTGACGAAGGCGTACGCGATGCGAACGCCTCCACCGGACCTGACGGGAATGCGACGAACTGCAACCGCAAAACGTTAACATAGGCATCGAAGCAACGATGCGAACACTGACGAACACAGAGTATACCTTCGTAGCCGGGTGGACATTGGCGCTGAATCTGCACCGACGTAGGGTATGGGAAGAAGACCACAGGGCGTGCGATCGAGTCTGCCGTTGATACCAGCACGAAGTAGAACCGAGCCTCATCGTCCACTCTCTCGGTGGCATCGCCCTGCTCAGGTTCTGTAGCGGGCACCGCGCTTTGAGTGCTGCTGTTCATCCTGTGAGAGGATCAAAGACACATGAAGCCTGCAGGCTCCATCTCGTGCGAATCAACAGCACTCCAAATGTCTACTGTATTCAGGTCAACCTCATCAAAAGGCAAGAGCCCAAAATGGCCATGCGACGGTACGAGAAACACCGATAATACTCTTGAGTTGATCCAAAAAGAGCGCTTCGTGACGGTACTGCTCAAGCATGATGTGGTTTCTCGGCTACCAAAACACGAACGTACATGATCCGGGTCAAGGCGTGCGGCAGTCCGTACTGGTAGCACTCTCAACCAAATTTCGTCGCCACGATGGAGATCGTGAGCAACAAGGTCAGCTTCACACCGACGAGCACACCGCAGGGTTCGCTGCGCACACTTGAGCGCAAGGAAACGTTCTCGCATCCACGGAAATGGAACGCGAACACGCAGCAACGCACGAGCCATCGGCGCCGCGAGTCGCTCACGGGCAACTCGCTGATGTCACTGAAGGCATACTACCGCAAGCTGCGCACGTTCAAGGGCACAATCAAGGCGTTGATCAGCTTCCGGCGACTACCTACGTTCTCAAACCGCTCGTCGCACTCGGGCATGGGAGCACTTACGGGTCAGGCTGAGGAGTGTACGACTGCTGCACAAGAAGGAGAGCCGCCTCGTGTCGCGGAAGCCGTCGCAAAACTAAAAGATGATGACAACGCGCTCCAAACGGTGCAATCTCAAGTCAAAGACCTCGTCGAGAAAGGGTGCGTTCATGGATTTGAAAGGCTGACGGCATGTGTTCAACTCATTGGATGATATTTGTGTAGCCATGTTGTGACAGAACTCGGCACCACTCAAAAAGACGAGGTGACGTATCGCATGCAGGGCAACCTGGAACATTACACAGAGGTAGGTGTACCTCTGGTCCCACTGTTCATCGAGAGCTGATCCTCACTCTTCTTTGTTGTTGACTTGATTGAAGACGAATCTACGCAAGCGGCTCAAGCTGCAGGCACATCCGCATATGGTCGCACTCACGCAGCGGCTCTGGCTTGCGGCTGTGCACCAGCAAGAAGACCACTTGAGCTTTGGCGAGTACGAAGCCTACATGCTGCGGCTTCATCGACTCATTCTCCCCGAGTTCGACATCATGCAGTCGCGCACGCTCATCAAAGACGATTGGGTGCGCGACACGGACGGCAGCGACGAGCTCGACTATCGGTATTTCCACTTGTCAATGTTTGAACTTGTCGGTACGTTCGAGAGTACGTGCTTTACGGTTATAGGACATTCACTAGAACCTCGCAACGTGCTTGAACAGATCTGTGGACTGACACCATTGAAGCCGAGGACGTATGTGAACTCCTCATTGGGATGGATACTCGCTCAGGAGGGTGATGGCACGTGACCATGGTGTATTTCCTGATTGTTGTAGTACATTTCGCTGCTGTACTGCATTATGCATAGCCTCACATTTGCGTGGAACGGACGACACTTACTCCGGGAGCTGGACGGTAAGTGCGTTGTTGTGTAGCAACCCGTGTGGTTGGAAGAATGACGCGGTTTGGATCATTGCTGTGAAGATATAAATCCGATCGACATCGTGGAGGCTTCCAAGGATATCACAATGGACGAGATCGAACGCGATCTATCGCGCGAAGTGAACAGTGAAGACGCTCAACTGTATCGTGATCGAATAGCCGATGACAGTGATGCGATCCTGGAGGGCTTTGAAGACGGAGGTCATGATGAGGCACAACAGCCTTCCTCTGCAGCTGTAAAAGACAACGACTCCGCGACTGCGAAGCCCAAGACGTCCGTGAATGACACGTCGCCACAGCGGAAATCCTCTCGAGAGGCTAGCCAGACAACGAACAAATCGCAAGGATCGAAGGCAGATGGGACACCTCCGCCTCGAACATCATCTGCAGCACGTCCAGCCAATCCTACAAGGAAATCGACGAGAGAAGGTATGTGGGCTGCCTTGTGAGGGAACCACTCGTTTCAATCGATCTAACGGTTAGTAATAGATGCGCGAAGTGCAGCAGCCAGACCACCACCAATTCGAACATCAAGTGTACACGCTGGGCACGTACCCGAGCGAAGTGACGATTTAACCAAATCAGTACTCTCCGCCGATATGATGCAGGAGAATCGCGAGCAGGGTATCGATGCTTCAGACGCGAGTGCGGCGGATCGTGAACATCAATCGAGAGATTCATATGTGCAAGGGATGGGAACACGTCGAGGAACGCACGGAACGGCCGCTTACGCTGGACCACGTATCGTCCTCTCGCCGAATGGTGGGAACCAGTACGCAGGTAGTGGCAATGGCGACGCACCCCCCATCAGTGTCCTGTCTCTTGGGTCGGGCGCGGAGTATATCAACATGGTCGCCAAGCCCACCTACATCCGCAAACCATCGGCA
>JAADVY010000518.1:0-15440 GCA_023336035.1 Pythium plurisporium
AAACACAAACACGGGCACGAGGTCCGCGCCGTTGCGCATCGCGAGCTTGATGAAACCCAGTCGCTTCTTGAGCACGAGAATGTTTTCCTTGGAGTTGGGGTCCACGAGGAAGATCTCGGGCACGCCGCCGGGGTACACGACAATGCTCTTGCCCGACTTCAGCACCTTCTCGGCAGTCGAGCGCGATGCGTCGACGCCGCCGAGCCACAGGCAGAGCTCACGGCCAAGCGGTACGTAGAACATGGTAGAGGCACCGAGCGCTGCAAAACCAAATGCTACAAGGTCAGTTCACAAACCCACGCAGTGCATAGTCAATTGTAATCGTACCGCGGTAGTTGAGCTTGGGGAAGAGCTTTTCCCAGTTGCTCCCGTACGTGGCAATACGCGAGAGAACAATGATACCGTGCGGATGGAAGCCGAAGATGTACTTCTTGCCGCCGTCTAGAGCGGCCTCACGGATCACCTTGAGCTTGAGCAGCTTGGCCGTCGAGTGCCAGATCGGCATGCGGCGGAACCAATCCCACTGGCGACCATTTGCCTTCTTGTGCGAGCCGTCCGTGAACGATGGCAGGTACAGCACCACAAGCGCCACGACCACGAGCGCGTACCCATTCTACTCAGGGATAAACGTTAGCCCCACTTGCCCCTTTCCAAACGATCTACACACTCCACTGCCGTACCTGGAACATGTAGTAGAAGAGGAACACGAAGGGCGCGAGCCAGAGATTGTAGTGGATGGTCACAAAGATGAAGAAATCGGTGATGGCGTTCTGCATCCACTCGGGCAGCACGCTGCCCTGCCAGAACTCCTCGGGCGTGAGCTCCACGGCGCCGTCCTTGCGCACGACCATGTTCTTGGCGAGCGCAGGCTCGGCCTCGGGTTGGGGCTTGGACTCAGCCATCCTCGACTAATGCACTGGACTCGGTCGATCACGAACTGACTGGCAGCTCATGAAGCCAACGAGTCATGACCAGGAGCTGATTGCATCAGACGACCGGCTTCCATTGCGTGCCTCAAGCTGTTGACGAAGCGCTTTCTTCCAGTGTGGTGGTGTTTGATTGGCTGGAATGCAATTGAGATAGTTGGATTGGTTGAAATTAAAAGGAACTTGGCTGGGATCAGATAGCTATGTGGAGCGTTCCAGATGGCGATGTGAGCTCAGAATGTTGACTGTGGGGCCGCTCACGAATCCCGTCTGCAGTCATCGCTGCAGCAAGTTCAGCACCATCGAACATGCGACCGTCTTCATGGTAATTTACGAAGGACCATCACTCCCACCGAACATTCCATTCGTCATGGTGGCATGGAGTCGGTCAGGAATCCAGGGAAAGCTTACCGCTCGTATTTTGCACATTTGAGTTCTGGTCGTCGTGATTGGGCTCTTTGTTGGGGCGAGCCTGGAATCCCCAACTTTGACTCTGTGCAGCCAGAGGCAACGCACACTTTCCCGAGCGGAGAGAGAGAGCATTCTCGTGGGGAGAACACTCCATCCACTTCTCGCCGTCCCTTTGTTCGCTCGGTCGTTGGGAGAACACTTCTTTCCAGAACCGAACCAACTCGTTTCGCCCCATCTCGTCTCGGAAGCAACCATGGAGGCGATCGGGCAGAAACTGCTCGACTTCTCGCAGCCGTTTGACGTCGAGGCGCTGGAGCAGGTGGTCGCCTGCATGAACGACCCGCGCAGTCCGCACCAGCGCATCGCGAACGAGATCATGGTGGCGCTGCAGAACCACCAGGACGCGTGGACCCGCGCGTCGGACATTTTGGAGAAGAGCAACAGCCCGCTGACCAAGTTTTTCGGACTGCAAGTGCTCGAAGACGCGATCAAGTACCGCTGGAAGGTGCTCCCGAAGGACCAGCGCGAGGGTATCAAGGGGTATATCGTCGGCAAGCTGCTGCAGCTCTCGTCGGACGAGGCCACGATGCGCCGCGACCGCACGTTCATCCACAAGATGGACCTCGTGCTCGTGCAGGTGCTCAAGCACGAGTGGCCCCACAACTGGCCGACGTTTATCACGGATATCGTCAACTCGAGCAAGGTAAGAGACTCGGACGGCCAGTGGGATACGTGAGACGAGAACTGACGCGTGTGGGTATTCGTATAGACCTCGGAGGTGCTGTGCGTCAACAATATGACCATCCTCAAGTTGCTCAGTGAAGAGGTCTTCGACTTCTCGAAGGACCAGCTCACTGAGCAGAAGACCAATGCGCTGAAGGAGCGACTTCATGTCGAGTTTTCGGAGATTTTCAAGCTCTGCCAGTTCGTGCTCGCCAAGTCCACCCACGTGCCACTGCTCACGGTGACACTCCAGACGCTGCTGCGCTTTTTGAGCTGGATCCCGCTTGGCTTTATTTTTGAGACCGACTTGATTGAGACGCTTGTGACCAAGTTCCTCGCCGCGAGTGTGTTCCGTAATGACACACTGAGCTGTCTCAGCGAAATCGCGCAGCTCCGGGACGTTCCGTCCCAGTATGAGCCCGTGTATGTGCAGATGTACATGGGCGTGCTCCACGAGATTGGCAAGGTGCTTCCGCCGGGCGCATCGTTTGGTCAGATCTATGATCACGATGAGGTGTTCGTGCAGCGCTTGGCGCTTTTCTTCACTAGCTTTTTCCGCAACCACTTTGGTGTCGTGGAGAACCAGATCAAGACGCCTGGCGATGAGGCCCACCAGGCGTTGCTTGCTGGATTCACGTATCTTGTTGCGCTCGCGGAGGTTGAAGACGATCAGGTGTTCAAAATCTGTCTGGAGTACTACTCGGTGTTCACGAAAGAGCTCCACTTGGCGTCGCAAGGACACGTCCGCACGCTTGCTGGCTTTTCAAACACAAGCCCTGGTAGTCGCCGCCACGAACTGATTTCTCCTGTGATGAACCGTGTTCGCAACGTCATGATCTGCAAGATGGTCAAGCCTTCCGAGGTGCTTATTGTCGAAGACGAGAACGGAGAGATTGTGCGCGAGACCACGAAGGATACGGAGGCACTGTCGCAGTACAAGACTATGCACGAGACTCTCGTGTACTTGACCCATCTCAACTGTGACGACACCGAGACGATTATGCTTCAGAAGCTGACGGCGCAGGTGGAGGGTACCGAGTGGTCGTGGAACAACCTTAACACGCTCTGCTGGGCGATTGGGTCTATCTCCGGTGCGATGAGCGAGGAGAATGAGAAGCAGTTCTTGGTGACCGTCATTAAGGATCTCCTTGGTCTTTGCGAGTTGAAGCGTGGCAAGGACAACAAGGCAGTCGTTGCGTCAAACATTATGTATGTCGTCGGTCAATACCCTCGATTCCTCCGTGCACACTGGAAGTTCTTGCGAACTGTTGTGAACAAGCTCTTTGAGTTTATGCACGAACTTCACCCTGGCGTCCAAGACATGGCTTGTGACACTTTCTTGAAGATCGCGCAGAAGTGCCGCAAGAAGTTCGTGGTCACGCAAGTTGGTGAATCGCGGCCATTCGTGGAGGAACTGCTCGATGGACTTCACCGTATCATGAGTGATTTGGAGACTCACCAGGTGCACACTTTCTACGAAGCTGTTGCGTCGATGCTTGCGGCTGAGCTTGATGCTGGTCGGAAGGAGGTGCTCCTGGGACGACTGATGGAGTTGCCAAATGAGGCATGGAAGGCGATCATGGCACAGGCTGCAGCCGATATCAACTTCCTCTACAGCAGTCAGGGAATCAAGGAGATCATCAAGATCATCCGAACAAATGTGCGGGTCTGCAAGGCGATCACCTCCACGAACTCGAAGGACGGCAGTGGTCAGGTCGCACCGAGTGCTGCGAACGGCTTCAACTCCCAGATGGGATACATTTTCCAGGACATGCTGAACGTTTACGCTGCATACACGCAGCGTATTGCGCAGTTTGTGGAGCAAGGTAAGCGTTGTACTGTCCATGTTGGCGCCCCTCACGGTAATTGTCTGATTGTTTCTTGGTTGATTAGGTGGTGAAATTGCGGTGAAGTCGTCCGAAGTTCGTGCGATGCGTGGTGCTAAGCGCGAGTCGTTGCGCCTGTTGGACGCATTCGTTGTGTCGGCCACCGGCAATGATGCCTCTCGCCAGGTCGTCCTGCAGCACTTCATGCCGGCCATGCTCGAGACCATCCTTACGGACTACCAAAATTCGACGCCCGGCGCCAAGGAATCTGAAGTTTTGAGCCTGCTTGCGACGATCATCAACCGACTGAAAAAGTCCATTACGCCTTTTGTGCCGCGAATCCTGAATGCAGTGTTCGAGTGCACTCTCCAGATGATCACGAAGAACTTCGAGGACTTCCCTGAGCACAGAATGAACTTCTTCGAACTGCTGAAGGCTGTGAACGAGTACTGCTTCGAGTCTCTGTTCGCGTTGCCGCAAGATCTGCAGAAGCTGGTGGTGGATTCCATCATCTGGGCATTCAAGCATACTGAACGAAATGTCGCCGAGACGGGTCTTGCGACTTTGTTTGCCCTGCTCTTGAACATTCAGAGCGATTCACAAATCGCAGCCGGGTTCTACCGCTCGTTCTATCTCGTTCTGCTGCAAGACATCCTTGCAGTGCTCACCGATCGTCTGCACAAGCCTGGCTTTAAGTTGCACGCTGCTATTCTTCGTCATATGTTCTCGGTTGTGGAGCAAAACCAAGTGAATGTTCCGCTGTGGGAGTCGCTTCCGAGCCCTCCTACCATGCCTATGGGCCAAACCAACTCGGTACGTTCGCATACATCTCCTCCGCACCCTTGCTATCTTCTGGTACCAATGAATCCTCTTGTTTCATCTCAGGCTTTCTTGAAGGACTATGTTGCGAACTTGATCGGGACGTCGTTCCCGAACCTTTCCCGGACTCAAGTTGTGGAGTTTGTGGTGGGCTGCTTCGATGTGAACAAGGATCTGCCTACCTTTAAGAAGCACCTGCGTGATTTCCTCGTCAATGTGAAGGAGTTCGCTGGCGAGGACAACACGGACTTGTTCCTTGAGGAGAACCTGGCTCGTGCGCACCTCCAGGAGCAGCAGGACATGGCTGCCAAGCTTGCCGTCCCCGGTCTCGTGAACCCGAATGAGCTTCCTGATGAGATGGCGGACCTGTAAGAGACACTCTATGGAACGATACGTAGAGCGACGCCGAAGTCTCCAACGACTTTCGGCAAGGATGTTGTCTCCGCACCCGCGCCGCCTAGCGCGTACTCGATGAGCGGACGAAGAAGAGCACCAGGAAACAGCAGTTGTTGTGAAGTCTTGAGAAACAGAACACAATCCCATCGGCAATATAAACGCGGGAACAAAAGCCTTTCCTGTCTGTTGAGCTTTGTGCGTGGCATCCCTTGATCATCTACAGTAGTGGGCGAAGACATAGCCTAACCAATGCTACATTAGCTTGGCCTCAAAACAAACAGGGCTAATTCACGCTCATCTACCAACGACGTCGTCTCCATCCCACCAAACCTCGACCATGGTACGTCGCTCTCGCTCTCTCTCTCTCTCTGTCGCGTGTTGCGGATACTCACGCGCGTCTGCCGCTGCGCTGTCTCGTCTACCGTTCACACAGTCCGTGACGCTCCACACGACCGCCGGCGAGATCAAGATCGAGGTCTATTGCGACACGGCCCCCAAGACCGCTGAGGTACAGTAATCGGCAATCGTCCTCCTCTGCTTAGGAAGCGATCCTTCCGCTGCTCAGTACTCACTGCGTGACGTCCTTCTATCCCATAGAACTTTCTCGCGCTGTGCGCGTGCGGTGCATACGATGGCACCAAGTTCCACCGGTGCGTACGAGTCGTAGACACAAATTGTGAAGCCACGGCAATCTCACGCTGACTGTTTCTGCGTGTGTGTGTACCAGCAACATCCGTGGCTTTATGGTGCAGGGCGGAGACCCAACGGGCACGGGCAAGGGTGGCGAGAGCATCTGGGGCGGCAAGATGGACGACGAGTTCCACCCGCAGAACCGCCACAACTGCCGCGGCATTGTCTCGATGGCCAACAATGGACCCAACACGAACCGCCAGCAGTTCTTCATCACGTACGCCAAGCAGCCGCATCTCAACAACGTCTACACGGTCTTTGGCAAGTACGTAGCGGGGTCCGCGAGCTGGCATGATTGAACGGATGTGGCTCTAACGAGCGCTCCTCTTCTTTGGTGGCACTATAGGGTCATTGACGGCATGGACGCGCTCGACGCGATGGAGAAGGCGCCTGTAGATGCCAAGAACCGGCCGCTCAAGGATATAGTCATCGAGCACATTACGATCCACGCCAACCCCATCGCTGACCAGTAAACTCTCAATTCAGTCAATGAGCACCTGCTGTGGGTCTCATTTGTTTACAGATCGCTGATAGCCGCAGGCGGAACGCTCGATCCTCGCCAAAAGGTCTGGAAGACATATTGATTTCGCCGTCCCTCAGACTCAAGCAAGATCTCCCACTGACAGCCCCAGCCGCCATCCTCATGTACCCATCGCTTTTGATCCTCGCAATCCTCATCGGCTGATCACCCCTAGCGACGATGATTGGTTAAATATCACAATTGAAGCATTTTGATTGGTTGAAATCCAAAAACAATGTTTCCGACATCGCCATCTTTCCCCTAAAAAAACTACACAACACCACGAGCGGACCGTGCCACGTACGCATTTGCTTGCCTGCACCATGAGCCACGGTCGCTGGGGCGCGACGCGTCCGTCGTCGGCGCTCACCACGGAGATGACCCTCATTCTCGTCGCTTTCTCTGTACTCGCTGTGCTCGCTATCGTACTGCGGCTCGTCATCGCGTTTGCCGTGGGGGCCACGAAGCCGCCCAAGGCGTTGACTCGCCGGCGTCGCCTGCCCTCGCAGAAGCCGCTCCACGTGGCGTTTCTGCACCCGGATTTTGGCATCGGCGGCGCTGAGAACCTCGTCGTGAACGCCGCGATCGCGCTCCAAAAGAAAGGCGTCCAGGTCACGATCTTCACGGCCCATCACGACGGCTCGCACTGCTTTGAAGAGACCCGCGGCGACGGCCCGCTGGCCAAATGCGTGCGTGTCCATGGCGACTGGCTACCCAGAACCATCGCGGGCAAGGGCTACGCATTCTGCGCGACGCTGCGGATCCTCTATGTGACGCTGGTGATCGCCACCAGCCACGCCGACGAGATCGACGCATTTTTTGTGGACCAGGTCTCGACCTCGATCCCGTTCCTTCGCTACCTGGGCAAGCCCGTGCTGTTTTACGGCCACTACCCGGACAAGCTGCTGGTCGTGCAGTCCAATTCACTGCTCAAGAAGCTCTACCGACTGCCTCTCGACACGCTCGAGGAACTCACGACGGCATGCGCCGACGAGATCGTCGTCAACAGCAAGTTTACGCGCGAGGTGTTCCAACGGTCCTTTCGACGACTGCAGGACCGCGAGCTCGGCATTCTGTACCCGCCCGTGGACGTCAGCGTCTTTGAACGGTTTGAGACCTCGACGCCACGAGACTTGTACCAGTTTGTCTCACTCAATCGCTTTGAACGGAAGAAGAATGTCGCACTGGCGATCCACGCACTCGCACAGCTCAAGTCGCTGGTCCCGGCGGAAGTCTTCAAGAAGACCAAACTCGTCGTTGCTGGTGGATACGACCCGAAGAATGTGGAAAACATCGAGCACCTGGAGGAGCTGAAGGTGGAAGTGACCAAGTATGGACTCGAGGCACACGTCGAGTTCCGAACGTCCGTGTCGGATCTGACGAAGAAAGAATTGCTTTGCTCGTCCGCCGCTATTCTCTACACGCCCGACAAGGAGCATTTCGGTATCGTGCCAGTCGAAGCCATGACGTGTGGAACACCCGTGATTGCCGTTGCGAGCGGAGGTCCACTGGAGTCGATTTTGGACGGCGAGACAGGGTTTCTGTGCAAGGACGAACCGGCAGCGTTTGCAGCTGCGATGGCCAAGGTGTGTGGTGCGAGCAACATCGACCGAGTTGCGCAGATGGGCCAGCAAGGGAAGCTACGCGCTCGTGCACTGTTTTCATTGGAGGCGTTTGCGGAGTCCCTCTTTTCGTCGGTGACAGGGTTGTTCGATATCCGTGCTGCCCAGTAACCTTCGGTGGAACAAGATGGCAACCGACAGCTCCAAGTATGCGTCTGTTTTGGCTTAGGTGACTCGTGTCATTTCGGTTGAGTGGGGGGTCAGTACGAGCATAATCCTATAGATACTCTGTACCTGTCTAGCCCTGGCACGTCCCGTAGAGGTGGTGGCTTGTCGAGTACGCATGAAAGGAAACACCTGCACGGAGATGATCAGACGGATTCATTCTGGCTTCGCAGGGAAAGGACACTTGAGGCTCCTCCTCTGGGCTCCAGCCACTCGTGATTGTTAGTGTTGGACGTATCCACTTGGGAGCTTATGTCGTTCGTTTAGGCTGGGTGCATTTCGCTCATCGTTGACTCAATGTGACAGCAATCTCACCTGGCCATGAGTTGTGTCAACAATGGCGACACTTGTCACGACAGTAACAGGTACAAAAGACATGACATTGGTAGACAGAAGCATGGCCCTCTCGAGTAGGTGTAACTAAGCTGACTTGGTATGATGCTCACTGTGCGATCAGCACTCGTAGCGACTCGTCCAATTGTTGTGATAATGCTGGTTGGTCTTGTGGAGAGGATAATCCATCTGATGGGAGGAAGCGTACGAGTTTCTGAAGCCACGCAGCCACAGATTGCAGAGCAAGTGTAGCTTCCTCTGCCACCTCAGCCTCTTCAGCTTTGTTTCTACGAACGCGCCATTCAAAATCCTCGACAAACATTGTGATGGCTTCAATTTGAAAGCGTCTACGCGAAGATCCATGGTCGTCAGACACACAAACATCATCCAAACCCTGAGCCACCGCACCTTGCATCCTCCGGTGGAGCAAACCGGCGAAAAGCATACTCGACCGACTCGAGCGCATCACTCAACGACGTAGCTTTGTCCATGGCACACGCCAGCAAAAGCCACCGCCACGTCAGTCGAAGCCGCGTCAGTGTACACGACGCGAATGACGACGATCGATGGAGCTGCAGCCACGTGAGCGCGTCGCGCCAGCTCATTGCATGTCCGAGACCTTTGACTGTGTCGTGGATTGCGGCCTCGACCATGGCTTTCTTCTTCAGATCGTTGGCCTCGTACACGACACATTCGTGCCACACCACAATTGCCGTTGCGTGAGCGTCCGTAACTTGCGACGCCGTCATCACCGAGTCGATCGCGCACTGGAGAATATCGTACCGCTCGACGAGGCCAACAAAATCGGTTACGAGCTGCCGGTCTACTTTACCACCATTGGCAGTGCAGATACTCAGATTGTTCGCGATGCATTTGAAGACAAAGGCTTGTTGTTGGCGTGTCCATCGCGACCTTTCCTTGTCCAGCAGCACGTGGGGAATATCCGTCAACAGTCGGCATCCGTATGCCTCGTGGTTGGCGCCATTTGTACCCTTGATCAGCGAGGAAACAGCAAATACTAACGCCCGACATCGAGTTGATCGCATCCATCGGTATCGAGATGGCCGTCTCGCCCACGCGATCAATGCGACATGGAGATGCGATGGACACACAACGTGCGACGGCCTGAGCTCATCTTGCGTGACCCCGAGAACTCCATTGATGGGACGAAACGGCGCCTCATGGACTTCTACCAGCCATTCGTCGAGCTACAACCAGAGACGTGTCGTCAACATAGGCTCTCTCTGGTATAATCAGCGGAGAGGAAAGCCCACGCACCTGACGCTGCCATAGCTTGATGTCACTCGCCCACAACGCCACACGCGCCGCAAGAGACAGCGTATCCAGAATTCGGTGACCGTGAGACGCTGCTTCGTCGTGCGCCTGGCTCAATCTTGCTAGACACGCGTCTCCAAGCGGTGGGAGCGCCGCATGGGTCGACGCGATCTGCTCGACCCAGTCGATGAAACGGGTGTCCTCGTGGACACTGATCGCGCACGTTTCGAGCACACGCGAGACACTAGCAGCGTCCATCTCATCGCTGCGAGGTCGTCCACTCAACGCGTCTCGCACCGACGTCTCGGTGGACGTGAGCCGATCTTGCAGCGTGTGCGGGTGCAGCACGAACAGCTCGCGCTGCAGCTCGTCCAGCGCGGCCGTGTCCGCTTCCGTATCACTCTCCGGATCGCATCCCGATACAGAGGCGTTGGTCGCTGGCAGTAGCGAGAGGATCGTCTCATTCGCCCAGTCGTGGGCATAGTCGAGAAGTCGCTGGTGCTCCCGTGTGGATGACGAGCCGAACGCCCACTTGTTTGCGATCATTTGGGTGACTGTTCCAAACCAGGCAGCGTGAGCAACGCCGCACCCACCCAGCACAGCCACGAATACCAAAGGTATGTACGGATGTCGACGATCGCGTGGAGCTGCTCGTCGTTCTGCGGCGGCGCGTGCAACGACAGGTCGAGCGCATCCAGCGCCGACACGATGAGCGTCGGCAGCTGATTACATGGCAAGTAGACACACGCAGAGGGCGTGAGACGCATGGATCGAACGTCCAGAAAACGTTCTTTCTGGTAACGCACCTCATGGCTGCGTAGAAGCAACAGGTACGCCGGCAGGTCGCGCAGTTGCGGTGCCAGGCGACGCCACGAGTCGGTCATTTGGGAGCTCAAGACAATAATGGTGGAATTGCTCGTCTGGAACGGTGATTGGTTGAAAACAATAAAACGGTAAGCTGATTGGATGGAAGTGAAAGACAATACCAGAGATTACAAGCCGCTCCTTGATCATCAGCGTCCCCTCTTTATTATTCCTTCGCGCCTATGTGTCGTGTGGATAGATGTGTCTCTCTGGTGGGTGGCTGTGTGTGTTCGAGTGCTGAGCGTATGTACTTGACAGATTTGTGTGGCGAATGTGGACAATCAGGTGTGGCAACTTGGCTGCAGCGCGATTCATGCCGTCAGCGTGAATGCACCGGGTGGCAGCACGAGCTTCGGCTTCGACTTGCGAGGCTTGTGCTGTGCGTTGATCTTCTCGAGCAATAGACGGAACTCTTCCACCTCCCGATCCACAGCGTCGTCCTCGGGCTGGTCGCCATTCTCGACTCCAACGGTGTCTTCGTCCACTACGTCGCTGTCCTCACCGTCACTCTCTTGGTTGTTTGACGCGCTCGATTCGTGCTCGAGTTGGTTCAACTGCATCTTTTTGGTTGCAGTGACAGGTACAGACGATGCACGCACGCGACGAGACGCGGCATTCTTCGAAGGACTAGTCTCAGGTGTCGAACTCGAATCGTTCTGGTTGTCGCTTGCCCGACGTGTCTTCGCAACGACTGCTTGATTCTTGCCACCGCTCACACCGTTTGCCTTGGTTATCGGACCTGTGAGTTCGGCTTTCTTCTTCTTTTTCTTCTTGTCCTTCTTTTTCTTGCTTTTGCTGGAAGCGGCAGTCGTGGATTGCTGTTGTTGTTGCTTTTGATTCTGGTCGCGCTGTAGCTCCGCGATTTCCTCTCGCAGTAGCTCAGCTTGGACAGCGAGCGAGTGCTGCAACGCCGCCTGGTATGCGCTTTCCAACTATACGTGATCACACAATACCCGAATTAATCCAAAGAATAAAGAGGGACAACCACTAGTTCGCTCATACCTGTTCACGGAACTTGATGGCCAGTACTTCCAGCAAGTATTCCTGCGCGAGGTGTGACGTGTTCGCACCCGGACATTCGGCATCGTCGTCTTCGTCGTCGTACTCGTTCAGCGCATCGTCGTACGACGGTAGTGGACGCAGCGCAGCGACGTAGCTACTAAACTGCTCCCCACAGCGGATCAAGTCCATGATGAACTCCGAGTGGTCCTCTCGAATAATAATGTACCGTTCCTCCTTCTGGATCAGCCGTAGCAATTCGTCTTCTTGACGCTTGCCAACCTCGAGTGCTGCGAGGTACTCATCCGACAAGAGCCCCTCACTAGTTGAAATGGGCATTCCGGAGCGTCGCGCAGCCGGACGACCGCGAAAATGATCACTGTCGAGCTCGTAGTTGAACACGACCTCTTCATCCTCATCTAAAAGTTCGTCCTCACCGTCCAGCAAATTTTCATCCAGGTCGTGCCGGTGGTGGTGACAACGGTGGCCCTCATCATCGCATTCGCCTTCATCATCATCACACTCGTCATCTTCTTCATCATCCTCGTCATCTTCATCCTCGTCCTCATCGTCATCCTCATCATCCTCATCATCCAGAAAGGGTGGGAACACGCTAAACACATCCTGCAGAGAACGACTACCCGACCGCCGGCGCTCGAGGTCTTCCCATTCGGCAATCACATTGTCATGGCACTCGCAGCACAGGTTCTGACGCACGAGATATTGGTCCAACGCCGCCAAGTACACGTCGCGGTGGATCCGCAGCAGCGCGCGCTTGGCCACAGGCGGCAGGTCCTTCCAGAAGTTGATGAGCTCCTCGCGCGTGTATCCGCGCAGCTTACTGAGCACACCAAGAGTCCCTGGCGGCGGTGGCGACGGCGTTGTCGAGGCTGCCGACATCGGTTTCGTACGGGGATCGTCTTTGGACCGACGTGCCGCTGGCGCGCTTCTGCGTGCCGCCTTTGGTCGCATCGAATCGTCGTGCGGTGTGCCGTGGGCTGCGTACCACGGGGTGCTACCAGAGGAGAGGGGTGGGGTGGGTCAGTTGCTATCGCAGAGAGGGAAAGACAGAGAGAGCGTGTTACCGCCGTACCGGTACTTCTTCGCAAGCATAAAGCCGGCAGCGCGGCGAAGCATCTGGTGGCGACGCATGAGGAAGTCGCGCTCCTTCTCAGGGTCGCTGTACAGCGGCGGCATGCTCTGCACGCGTTGCACGTGGGTCGTCGTCGAGCGGCTTCCGCGACGCGTCATATCTCTGGCTCTTCGGGCGTAACAGCAGCAAGTGGCACCTCAATGGATAGCGCAACGTCTGCTCTTTCCAGATCAGTTGCTCTCAACGAGTCGTTCGCAGTGTGGGCGACACAACCACGCGCGACAAGTAGCGACTCCGCAGGCACGTATTGTTGAGGGGCCGGGTTTCTTTCCGAGGAAATGGGGACACGGGACTCGTCGTTGACGACTGGGTAGTCATGACTACTCTCTACCACGACGATCGGGTAGTCATTAGATATCAAACAATTACAAAACGCTAACCAAGTTTATCATATATAGTATTCTTAGTTCCATATACTAGCGTAATAGACGTCATCTCCATGGAACACCATGCACTTCGCAACCGCCGTCAGCTTGCTCTCTTGATCTCGCCATGTCGAGCCTCGCGGCCGCGCGGGCCGACAACTACTACTACCCGAAGGACTGGAACCCCAAGTATGGCTCGCTCAACAAGTTCCATGGCTCGCACGCGCTGGGCAAGCGCGCGAAAGACCTCGCAAGCGACGGCGTCTTGGTCGTGCGCTTCGAGATGCCGTTCAACGTGTGGTGCGGCCACTGCGTCGCGCATATTGGCCGCGGCGTGCGCTTCAACGCGCGGAAGAAACAGGTCGGAAAATATTTCACCACGATCCGCTACGAGTTCCGCCTCAAATGCGCGCAGTGCGGCGGTGAGATGGTGGTCGAAACGGACCCAGCAAACCGCGGGTACAAGCTCGTGAGTGGACTCCACAAGCAAACGACGGTGGCGGATGGAGATGTGGAAGACGAACAAGAACGAGGCGTGGAGTTTCTGAACGATCCGCAGGTCGGCGTGCAGGCCGCGCAGGATCCGTTCTTCCGGCTCGAGCACGAGCGGCAGGACCTCGAGCGAGCCAAGCAGCGTGCAAGGGGACTCGAGGCCGTCGTGGAGATCCAGGAGAAGCAGTTTAAGGATGATTACGGGAACAATGCGGCGTTGCGGGCCGGGTTCCGACAGAAGAAGCGGCATTTGCAGACGAACGCGAGCCGCGCCGATGCGTTGGGGCTGGGTATTCCTCTGCTGGATGCTGCGGAGGATGATGTCTTGCTATCGAAAGCCACGGTGTTTCAAGGCAACCATGGGAAGAAGAGGCGTCTCGATCGCGGTGAGAAGATGGAGCACCGCAGGGCGCCAAGCGATGACAGCTTTCGATTCTTTGGTGACGACAAGGCCTCCCGATTACACCAGCTAAAGAAGAGGAAGGTTGAGCAGGGCCGAGCGAGTGTCGGCAAGGCACGCGCTACTACTACCAAGACACCGGAGGATCGAGTTCGGTCACGAGCGCAGCGACTGCTCGCACGACAATGAAGCATCGATGAGGAGGAAAGAGAACATGTATTTCACTTCTTGCCGATCGACGCCACTAGTAGCTGAAGGCTGTGTGCATTCTCACGTTGTAACGCGGCCAGCTCGGCCCATCCTGCATCTAGTTGGTCCAGGCGACGCACGAACCCGAAAAAGCTGAAGACGATTGCGACCGCAAAGACACACTGCCACTGGTCAGGAGATCGGTGGACGCTGCGAACAAACAGATGCATCCCTTTCAACGCCGCCACGACGATGGTTTTCATCACCACCAAGATCTGATGGGAAGTCTTGCTGACTTGAAGCTGCTCGTGAAGCTTTGAAAGCTCGTAAAAGACGGCATTGAGTCGCTTCTGGGCGACCTCTTGTGTCGGAGAAGCGAGTGTCATTGACGTGCCTCTCTGTGTAGGCTTTTGAGGGCCGACATCGATCAACCTGTTGTACGGATACACAGACGCAGGACCTTCCACGTCCTCTACATCATCCGTCTCGGGCTCGCTCGTATTGGTTTCCGGTGCAGTGCACTTCTCTTGGCCACCAACGTCTTTAGCCAGATCAGCGTCTGAGAGCTCAGTGTTGTCGAACAACAGGATAGATTGGAATGGAGCTGTTCGTGGTTGGTTGCTTGTGTCGCTCGTAGCCGAGGTTGCTAAGCTTTCACTGCATTTGGCAGCTGCGGCTGCAGCGAGATTCATTGCTTTTGTGATGTTCTTCAGATAGTCGCTCACCATCATTTCCATCGTCTTGACACCGATATGGGCTGTGTTCTCGAGGGTCTTTGCCATCTCCTCTCGTTGGAGGTTCCCTTTCGTCTCCAGCATTTGCACGTGTGCACGGGCATCGGCCAAGTCCTTCTCCAGATTCAGTCGCCTCGGGGACTTGATCACAGCCGTCTTGGTGGGTGACAATGATGTTGGAGGTAGCAGCGGCGCCATGGGTGGTGTCGCCGAGGCGAAAATGCCAATGCCATTAACGCTCTTGCTCTTGAAGAGCGGTTTCTTGGGACTGCTGAGCTGCTTCGTCCACGACACGACGGCATTGCGTATACCGAAGGTACTTGATAGCCCCGAGGCCATCATCGCATCTGTTCCCGTCGATCCAAGCAGTGGTTGCTGCTGCACGAGTTCTTGCTGAAGGAACTGCAACAGCTTCGCCTCCTTCTCACTCACTTTGGACCGAGCCACCTGGAGTTGCCGCTCAAGCTCGTTCATCGACTCACTTAGTTCTTTCCGGATCGTTTCCTGCTTTTGCTTGGAGAACCTCAGCGTGCGTCCG
>JAADVY010000519.1:0-15435 GCA_023336035.1 Pythium plurisporium
ACTTTGCAACTCTCCGCCACGGGGGTTATCCTATTAATAGTTCAGCGTCGCTGTAACTCAATATACCTCATCTACAAAAAAAAACTCTCCGCCACTGCTCGAGCTCTCGCTAAGCAGCCGATCGCACGCGTCCCATCGCGTGCGAGCCAAGTCTTCACGAAGAGACCCACGATGAGCCAACACTCGGCGGGCTCAACGCTCCCAAGCCAGTCACGTGTCGCCCCGACTGCCTCACGCGGCGCCACGGTGCGAAGTGACCCTCGCGCTGCCCAACCACCGCCCCAATTATCCAAAGCTACTACCCGACACCACGGCCGGCATAAATGACGCCACGGTACCTAGCCAGCCACGCGCTCTCCCGACCGCCGCATCGCGTGACTCCGCCGTACCAGGTCGTGGGGATGACGATCGTGTCTATGTTTGTGCGCACCCTCGAACCGCTCTTCAAGACGGAGCACGAGTCGAGCGTCAAGTCGCGTATGCTGGTGCTGAGGAGAGGAGACGGGTGTCTTTGCGACTGAACCGCACCCACGCGACGAGCACGTCCACATTGTGGACTTCACAATGGTCGTGACGGCGAGGTCTCGCGTCGTCCGCCTATCGACGATCCGCGTGCTCGCAAGAGTCGACGGCTGAACCCAGAAGCTCCAAACAATGAGAAAGACGTTGGCGACGAGAAATTGGTCGAACCTGCGGAGGAGGAGGTGTTAGCAGAGAATGAGGACGGCGAAGCCGACGACGCTGGTGATGAGATGGAGAAGATGGCGTCGGCTAGAGCATCGTTTGACCTAGTGTTTGATCGTCTCTTGATCGAGCAAGTGAGCCCTACAAAGCACCGGAGAAAATTGTGGCCTCTTGTGCAATCGGCGCTCGAGAAGTGTTATCCCTACAAGGTCAGCGCGTACGCTCTCAAGTACCACGTGAGTAAGCTCCACCGGTGGTTGCGAGAAACCGCAGCGGCCGATGAGCAAGAACTTCGTGACATGCTCATGGCGTATTACCAGTCTCTCAAGAAACGCACGACTTTGATGCAAGCGTTTCTCGACTCGGTGGAGCCGGGGGACGCGAGCCTCCGCCGAGCCACAATGTTCGTCGGTCTGCAACTGGCCTGGCGGAAGATGTCGAGCACGAGGATGCGGAGCCGGCGCCGGCCGTGGGACGGTATATTAGTGGCCGCCGTGCAGGTGCACGCACGGCCACCACGGCTCGCTTGGCATCGCCAGCGCACGCCACCAACGCCATTCACGCCGAGTTGTCGTCGCTGTGGAAAGAGCGGACCAAGTGGCTCGCGCGCGAGCAGGATTTGTTTGACAAGCACGTGACGATGCTGGTCAAGTCGGCCCATAACCATAAGGATCTCTCGGGACTGCAGGTTTTTTGTGGACCAGTGCCTCCCCTCGCGAAGTGTGGGTTGTGCCTGGCATCGGCCCGCGGCGTTTGATCGGCTTTGCCATAATATTCGTCAAGATACGTTTTGCCAGACAAGCTGCGACATGTGAGCACGCTTCTAGATATTTGTGAAATATTGCTCCTCGACAGCCCCTTCTCAATGCGAAATATCATTGTTGTTAGCAACTGCCAGTTATGAACCAATTTCCCTTTTTTGATGGCCAAGTCGCTACTACACAGTAACATCCCCGGAAAGACATGGAGCAGACGACGCCGTCGCCATCGCTTGCGACGGACACGCCTCCCCGCGACGCCGCTTCATGTGTCCCGTCTCACTCAGTCGTCCTGTCTGCCGCGTTGAAGCCCTCACCGCACGACGGCCACGCGAGCGCCGACCACAGCGAGGCCGAGTCCACGGCGAGCAGCCACGTGCGAATTGTCGCCGGCGACAAGCGCAAGACGCGGCGCGCGGCCGTGACGGAAGAGGAAGACATCGCGATTTTAAACGCGATCGCGCAGATCCAACCGCACCGCGCGTTGCGGGGCCAGCTCAAGCACACGTGGCAGCGAGTCGCGGACGCGGTCGTGGCCGCGACGGGCACACACGACGAGGTGACGCGGTCGCTGTGTCAGCGACGGTACGAGATCTTGCTCACGCGGTTTCTCGTGCGACGGGACCGCCAGCAAGTGTGGCCGGCGAACCCGACGCTGAGGGCGTTGATTGAGGAGGCCGTGGAAGAGCGGCGACGACGCGAGGAAGAGATGAATAGACGAGGCGAAAGCAACCATACGACGACGACGCCACGGTCGGTTGGGACTTGCTCGCCACGGATCAGCCTCGCCGCGATGCGCAGGGCTTTCGCGCGTGCGGACAAGGGGGGAACAGTGTCGCTGGATATAAATGGAGGCCATGCGGTGAAGACGGAGCCCAAGGAGGAAGCGAGAGGCACGACCCAGGAGGTGGATGCTGTCGTGGACGAGGTGTGGTCCGAGATGGCAGAAGAGATGTCATCGACCGATCGCCGGTCGTTTGTGGGGTCGACGTTGGTTGCCGTAATGGAGCGGCTTGTGAATATGGAGAAGACGTGGCTCGAGAACGCACGGGAAGAACGTGAGCTCAAGACGAAGCAGCTCGAGGTGGAGCGGGAGAGAGCCAAGCATGCGACCCCTTCTGCCAAGCAAGGACTTCCGTTGATTGATGAGAAGACGCTCCAAGACAGTACGACATCTCCCGCTTCGACGGGAATGGGTGCTGCTATGTCCATCGAACCGACTCTTCCCGATACGCATTCGCTCACAGGACAGCCGGAACCGATGAGCGATATCGTGCACATCGAGACGACACCTAGCGAGATTTATCGCCTGAGATCAGAAGTAGCAGCACTCACAGCATCGGCTACAGCCAGTAACGAGGCGAACACGCAGCTCGCTGGTCAGATCTCGACGCTGTCATCATTGATTGGGGGTGTGCAGCAAGAGACAGACGTTCTGGAAAAAGATGTCGCCGGTCTCCAAGCTCTGCTTCGAGATGCTGCATCGCTCACAGGGTCATTGAAGCAGCTGCGCGATGTGCATCAGCAGCACGAGCAACGCTTCCAAGAGTATGTCGTGCAACAAGACGCTCGGTTCGACGCATTGCGATGCGAGGTGAAGAAACGCCACCAGCTCATTCATAGGCAAAGCGGGCCCGGCAGTGGTGACGCTGCAGTCAATCACGAACACAACAAGCGTCTCACTGAGTTGGAAGAGAGGGTCGCGTCCCTGGACGCACCTATCTCAGAGCTCAAGGAGAGAGTCCTCACGCAGCAAGCTCTTGAGAGACAGCACAGCAGCACAGCTGAGGACACACGCGCGGCTCAGTCAAGCACGGAGACGACAGTACAAGAGCTGCAAAATGCCATCCACGCCGAACGAAGAGAGAGGCACAACGAGTACAAAGCGTTGCTCCGGACAATCGAGCGAGTCGCGGTCGGGAAGGCCAAACTCATCTGATTGTCAAAACGTTGAGAAACCGTGCACCAGTGTTCTCTTCGTCCCAACAGAAGTTCGTTCTGTGACCTTAAAGGCAATCACTTTATCTATCGGCCGTCCGCGTGAAGGCCAAGCATACCTTTGGCTGTTGCGATGCCGCAATCCAAGCGTCGGTAGCGATGCGGCGTCTTCGTCCCCACGGACTCGTCAAACGGTTTCTCGTGTGTTGATAGTCTGCGACGTGGCGGTGGCCTTGAAATGAATCATAGGTGCGCGTTATAGTAGATCTGTTCGTGAAATCACTCGTCGCAGCCAAGGAGAAGAACGTTGGCTTGTCCCAGTATTCTCGACCAACGGCCGCATCCACGTCATCTGGATCATTCCGCACTCTCACTTTTACCCAGAGAAGCCAACAACATAATGGAGGGACCCGCTGCCCCGCCTCAACGCCGCCCGGTTAGAATCCACGTCGAGGTCTCACTCCATAAAATCCGACTTCTCCTTCGCGCGGTGGATCTGCGCAAGCCGTTTGCAGCAGGTTCCGAGCTCGCCCAGAACGAAGCCTGGCGACGTGTTGCCGAAGACGTGTGGCATGCAGGCGGTGCTCATTTCAACGTGCGAGACAAGTTCGAAGAGCTCGTGGCGATTCCAGAAAAGGAGCAGAATCAACTGTCAGGCTTCGATATCGAGATGCTTCAGCGACTCGCTCGACTATCTCGAGAGTACAAGCGATGCGCTCCTGTCGGAGAGTCTGTTTGTGTCACGAAGCACTCGTCGCGTATGATTCCAGATCTCGATGAGCAAGACGCCGTCGGAGCGCTCGACCGAGCTGAAGTGGACAACGTCCTCGAGGAGCTGTTGAGAGGCGAGCGTGACCACGGCGCAATGGTGAACGGACCGAATAATGTATCCGCAACTCGCGGTACAGATGGATCCTCGTCGCGAGTTCGACGACCCGTTGTTCGTTATGGCGACCCCGAAGGATGCGGGACAGTGATGAATCGCGAATGTTCAGCAGGGGAAAAAGTCAGTGCTACGAGCAAAAGCCGGCACACACGCCCTGCTCCACCTCCACGGCGACAGAATTTTGTCGTATTCGACCCTGAGGTGGATCCTCCCTTCCTCTATGGGGTCATCGAGCTGAAGCCTCACAAGGAGGTTGACAAAAAGAAAAAGGCTTCAATCTGGGGGGACGTGCTCGAGCAAGTGAAGAAGTCCAACCCGAAGTGCTCTCTCCGAGACCCTCGACAGCGCTTCAATCAGCTTTTGAAGCTGTTGGGTCGCCCGGAGAGTGAGATCGAGCATCAAAACCTGCGCTGTGCGCTGCATAGTTATATCCACTCTCTGCCACCGCATCAGCGTACCCCAGCTATGCTGCACTTTGTTCGCGCATTGACGGGTGGATGCCCAAAGCCGTCGCCGCGTCTACTGCCAGAGTCGTCCGTCCGCGAGAGCGGTGCTGGGATTGAACCGGACGATCCGGAAGCGATACGTCCAGCCAAGCGATTGAAGCAGCATCCGATACTCCAGGATGCATCGACGCCGTTGGTAGATCCTCCGCCAACTCCCACACCGTCTCAGGATTTTGAGAAAGAGTTCATGAGGAATGCGTTGCATGTGATCGAGGAGCGCGATCGTCACATCAAGGAGGAGCTGGTCATGCTGAGCAACTACCGGCCGCAGCTTGATTTTGGCAACAGCCTGCGCGCGCTGCTGGACAAATGGTACGGATCGTGAACCTGCCGCGTGCAAGCACAACAAGAGGGGCGATTGTGGGTGTTTCACTTTTGTACGGAGTAGCTTGTTATTTGCGTGTCGTCTTTCATTTTTCAGCAAGCCAAGGAGTTCCTTTTCGGTCAGAATGTGTTCGTGTCTTAATTGACTTGTTGTGCTCCAGGCATTCTTGATTAACGAGAACAAAATGGTGAGCAAGTCGCCCGTGGGCGTCAGGTGCGAGACGATGACACGAGCAATTACAGCGTCCTCGAGCTCGTTCCCGAGTTGCCGCGACGTAGAATACAAAGTGCTTGGCTACGAAGGGGCCAGCGTCCTTGGGCAAGTGGATTGCTGGGATATTGACCCAATAGTTTCATGTCTCTGAACTGAAATTCTCAAAACAACAACACACACCATCAATACGTTGCCTCCACAACGACTACGGCTCGGCTCAGCATCTCCTCTCTCGGTCATCGACCTAATCGCGTCGTTTGCGGCGCAGTAAGTCGCGCAGATCGGCGGCGTCATCGCATCGCTTCTGGTAAGTGGCGAGTAGCATCTGCTCGTCGTCAGGTTCACCAACATCTTCCTCCAAGGATCCCACGACTGTGTTATCGACTCGTTCATCTCTCGATGCAGCAGGGAATGCTGTCGCCCAACCGATCGACGCGTTTGCCTCTTCGTTCTGGCTATTCATTGCCTTCTCGCTGCCCGTACTCGCTCGTACTGGGTGGGCTAGACGATTTGCTGCCAACCGTGCTGACAGCCGCGTACCAAGCGGTACAGTCGCGGCACTAGCCACTCGTCTCGTCGGCCTTGAAGCTCTCGTAGTCGATTCTGACGTCTCGAAAGCGTCCGACTCTGAGTCGGAAGGATCTTCGTGCTTACGAAGGCGTCGCATTGGCTTCTTGGGTCGCGAGGGTCGATCCGTTTGTATACGCCGACGCTTGGTCGGCTGCATCTCGTTTACTGGTCGCCGCGTGGCGTGACCATCCTCCTCAGCCATCGTATCGGGCGTGGCTTCCTCCTCGCTCTCGCTCTCCTCGCCATCCGTGCTGCGTGGCTGTGGTGGCATCCACACCACGTGGCCTGGAGGCGACGTGGGGCTATTCGGCTGTCCCTTCTTGCGCGTGTACTCGGCAGCGAGCCGCGTTCGTCGCTCGACCATCTCGACGTCCCATCCGTCGTAAACGTACAGTGTGTGGTACGCCTCATTGATCGCGACAAGCGCGAGAAACTGAGCCTCGACATCACACTCCGCCGGCTTTTGTCCCCACATCTCGTCACGTACCACCTTCCAGCCACGGGCCTCGCCACCACTCGTGGGTGCTGCAAACGGCTTGTACATCGAGACGACACGAAGTAGCTGCTTAAGGATCGGGAGCTGATGCGGCTGCGCGAGCGTCGAAGAGGGCGGTGGATCCGTGGCCAAGATGCTCTCGCGATCGCCTGGGGGTCTCGCTGACTGAGGGGTCCATCCGGATCAACGTGCAAGCACGCAGAGACTGGGACGAGGCAGATCAAATCTCACACGTCACAGGGATTCATTTTGGTCGGTTACCGTTCTTTCTATTACAGTACATTTTACTCATTTCGACCTCCACCCACTGACATAGCTTTTGTGTTATCAACCGATAGCAACCACCCACTATCCGGATAAAAGCGGTGGTTCTTTTTCCCCACTCCCCCCTACATTCGGCAAGTCAGCGACTACTAGTAAGAACGTGTTTCCCAGGATGGGGCGTCCATCCAAGGCCGCCACGGCATCCGCGCGGGCGTCCACAGCGGACGAGGACTCGGACGTCTCGTCTGCGACCACCGTGACCGCGAGCTCGCGCAAGGGCCGCGGCGACACGCGCAAGCGCAAGCGCCGCAAGGCGCTGACCGAAGAAGAAGACGTCGCGATTCTCCGCGCGGTGCTGCGCGTCAAGCCGTACCACGCGGCCCACGGCCACGGGCGACGGCTCTGGCAGCAAACCGCGGATCTCGTGGTGGAAGAGACCGGCGGCGACATGGACCGTACGCTGTGCCAAGGCCGCTTTGAGAACATTGTCAAGCGGTTCACGCACGAGCAGGCAAACGGCGGCCTGTGGCCGCTTGATGCGACGCGGCGCGAGCTCGTGATGGCCGCCGTGGAGGAGAAAAAGTCGGCGATAAGCGAGAAAGACGGCGTGGGCATGAAGCGGCGCATGATCGAGCTCGCGGTGGCCGCGACGGGCCGGGTCGTGGGCGAGACCGCCGCTACGGACCGGCTGGCCGTGACGAGCCGCGTCACGGACGAGACGACCGATCGATTGACTGCGGCGACGACAGACCGTGGTGTGAGCGAGTCGACGGCACGACCGATCAAGCATCGTCCCACGTTCCCAGTGACGACGGCAGCCACGGCGGCTCCACGACCTTTGGCAACAACGACGCAGGCTACGACCACGACCACGACGCCACCGCGATCCGGGCCTGCGACGACGGCGACGGTGACACCACCGAGACCACAGGGTCCTGCCACGACGACCAAGACTACCCCGCCACAAAGACCGCCCCCGACGGCGGCTTCCCCGGTGATCAACAACACAGCGGCATGGCGACCAGTGGCCACCACGATGACGAGTGCAACGACCCAGACGGGGACGGACATACGTTCAACTTCAAGTCGACCAGCAGGAGCACCTATTGCAACCATTCCAGCTTCGATGAACCCGTCGGATCGACCGCCCGGGTCCAAAAATCCCAACGCCTCCTCATCGATCACAACGCCGCCGCGACCGGTCGTAGGTGGATCGCAGCCACCAGGACAGCACCCAAGACCACCAGGCCCGACGGCAGCGCTGAGAACGGCTGCGAAACCTGCACCGCCGTTTGTGAGGACCCTTACTGGTAGCGCGGCCGTGTCCACATCGGTCACCCAAGCGAATTCGGCTGCTACTAATCCGGCGAGGATGACGCCGGCGACTGCGCCTTCAATGAGAAATACTGGCACAACCGCAGCGGCGTCAAATTCATCGACGGCATCAAAGGCGGCGACGACGACGACTTCCCCATCTACATCACTCGCGTCTCGCACCGCGTCAACAACTGGCAGATCAACCCCGGATCAAGGATCCCGAGCTGGCGGTTCCACCATCTCGAATGCTCGACCGTTGAGTTCGAACCCACTCTCGAATGCCAGTCGCTACTTGAATAACCGGTTCGGTCAACAGTACCCCTCAAGTACCGGAGGAGTTATCAAGCCGCACCGCTATGTGAGCCCGACAAAGTCCACAACGAACATTGCGTCAAAAGCAGTTTCGCAAACACAGTCTGCTCGAGACGTTTACGGAACTCGACCCAACGCAGCTGGAGCTGTAGTGCTGACGAGAGCAGCACCAGTTCCAGCTGTCGCCAATCCAGCGACAACGATAGGAGCGACGAATGCACCATCAAAGACGACCACACCGGCGTACACTGCTATCTTAAAACCTTTAGCTGTACAAAAGGTGGTACGCTCGTCCCAGTTGAGTGCCTCTGTTGCCACGACGGGATCACCAAGCGCTCCACGACCAAGTGCAGCACATCCCCAATCCTCAACTCTGCCTGCTAGCTCTGCTTCAACCAGATCGGAAACTCCGCCACGAAACCAAGCGGGCATACCCTCTACCGTGCGATCAAACGCGGCAAGTTCGGCTGTAACGCCAAACACCACGCAATCATCGGCAAATGTGTCCACTTTGCCATTTGCGGAGTCTTCTTTTTTCAAGGTGCTGGAAAAAGCATGGATGGATGATCGAAATCGCGATCGCTCGTCCAGCTCGGAAAGTGCGGGTGCACGGCAAGATTTTGCGAACGGATCGGGTGGAGTAAGTCGAGAAGAGTTTCAAGAGCTCCTGCTGGAGGTGAGAGCAAGCAGACAAGAGCGTGCTGAGCTGAAGGAGCAAGTCGCTTCCCTCACCACGAAACTGGATGCTAGTCAGCAAGAAAATACCCAACTGAGTGAACAAGTAGCATTGCTTGCTGCTATGGTGGAAGAAAATCAACAAGAACGGACTGATCTCAAGCATGACGTGGCCACACTCGCGTCGTTGCTGAAGGATGCACCTATTCAGGCGTCCATGCTGAGAGAGCTTGATGATGCGCAACACCGACATGCAGAGGAATTAAGACGGTACCAGCAGGAAGAGGAGGCTCGTCGTCGCGTTGCCCAGCTTGACGATCGTGTTCGATTTGAAGCACTCGAGAAACGCGTCGAGGCCCTACAAAACTACTTTCACGACCAGGAGGAACCTCAACGCGAACCGTCGTCAGGTCATGCACAGTCTATCGGTCCTGGCGAGAAGAGAAGTCGCGCGTTCAACCCGTTTGCTGAGTTGCAAGCGATGCTCGAGAAGCAGCAAGAACTCATCCAACTTTATGAGCAGGCCCAGGCTGCACAAGACAGCCACTCACGGACCGAACTGGAACTGGCCGAGCTGCGAACCGCACTCGAGGTTGAGCGAGCGGATCGAACCCGCGAATACTCGGCATTGCTCGACAATATCCAGCGCATCGTCAGCACCAGCGAGTCGACCGAAACATGATGGCTAATGTACAATTGCGTCAATGAAGAGATTGTTGAGATTTCGTCTGTCCACACGCACGGTGTTTAAATGGGGAATGCCGCGTCCATAACATCGATACCACCTCATGTATCCGTGGCCATGCCGTTCTCTCGCTCTCCTCACTCCTCTTGGGCATCCGCGCTGCGTCGTCGCTTCTTCGCACCACGACGGCCGGACCCACGGCCCGCCGCAGGTGCTCGCGGCGGGCGCTCCGCGTCTTGGTCCGTGCTCGCCTCGGAACGCACCGACTCACGCTCGGCTCGTGGCTCGGGGCTTTCCGAACGTGGCATGGCGTGTGGCGACTCTCGTTCCACGTGTGGCTCGTGACGAGGCGACGCCGGCGGCGAGCCCTGCGGTGAGCTCGGCTCCGCGTTCAGCAACTCTTGGCGCATGCGCGGCGCACGTCGTCGCGGCGCCTGCTCGCGAGGCGCCAACGCCGCGCGGTCCTGCTCCACGCGGAGCCGCATCGCATCGCTGAGGTTCACGAGCGCTCGCCCCGCGTGCGACAGCCGTCCGACAAGCGCATCTTCGAGCTGCTTGCGAGCCGTCCGCTCGACCTGCAGCTGGTCCGCGAGCGACGTGACCTGGTCCAGCAACAGCTTCATCTTCTTGTTGGTCTTGGCCACGTAATGCGTAAACGTCTTGGCCGAGACCATGCCGGGCGGCGCCGCGTCGCCCTCGGTCTCGTCGTCGCTGCTTGTCGTGTCGGCACCGTCCGCGTGGCCGTGGTCGTCCTCGTTGAACACGTCGTCCATCGTCACGGGCAGCTCGCGCAGCTCGTAGTACGCCTGGATGTACTGGCGCACGTGCTTCTTCGTGCGGAGATGGTTCTTAAAGTTGGTGTGGCCGCCGCTGCTGCTCGCCATGGTCACCGTGTCGCACAGACGGCACTTGCGACGGCCGTCGGGCAGCAGCACCGACAGCACGCGCGCGAGTTCCGCGGGCGACGGCGACGGGCGATCGCTCAGCACGTCGGCGAGGTCCATGATATTGAGGCGGAAAGGGGGGAATATCAAGGAATGAAGAAAGGCGGGGAGCAGCCAGTATTTTACAGCTGAGCAATAAATTTCCGCAAAGACTATTGAAATATTCGGAGAGGGGAATTTATTGTATTTGCATGCAACACTCCCAATAAATTGGCAGGCAGTCGAACCTCGGCGGAGGGGATCGGCTCCGTCGTCGCCGTGTGAGACAGCTGGAGGAGATTGGGAAACACAGCCGTACTGATAGCCATCATGGAGTCGAATTCATCGACCCGAGCTTGCCATCTCGTTGCCAATCGTACTGAGTAGTCGTCCTGCCGCTTGGAGTCGCTGCGCGGTGGTTTCTTCAAACTGCTTTCTGGCGTGTCTCTCGGCTATCAGCTCACTTCGCGTGGTCTCGAGTTGACCTGATAGAATCGTCACTTGTTCGACGAGAAGCTTGATCTTCTTGTTGGTTTCCGCAACGTACGCATCGAAAACGGTCTCCGAGATCGCTTTCTCTGGCTGTTCATTCGCCGCGATCTCAGGATTCCGATCGAGCTCCTCACGGTTCCTCTTGAGAAGCTGCGGCTGGTTGTGGTGCGGATCACAGCGTCGGACTAGCGCTCTTTCGTGACATTGTGAGACAGCATTCTCGTCGTTGCAAGTTGAGGCCGCTTGATTCTGACCTCCAGCGGAGATGCTCTCAAGTCGCGCAGGTTTCTCTTCTAGAGCATGGTCACTGTGTTGCAGGAGAGCCTGTAAATTTAAAACTGCTGCGCGATTTGAAGCTTCGCGATTCTCAACGGTCGCGCTTTCGAGTTGCTTTGGTTTCTCATCTGGGCCATCGCTGTTTCCTGGCAGATGGGCCTCGAGGGTTGAATCGACGGTATTAGACGCTGTCGAACTATCTTCACATGCATCTTCAGCAATTTCTGGGTCATTGCGCGGCCCCTCGATCATTTCCTCCGCTTGCACTAGCATCCTTCGCTGGGTACGGGTGAGCTTGATCTTCGCAGTTGTGACGATTCCAAGTGTAACTTTACGCAGCCAGCTAAACCGAGCAGCACACAGTTCACGCTTGAACACGGCTTTGGCCAAGATAATGGCATTCAAATGGATGGCCACTCGTTCCCATGCCAACGACTCTGCGCGACTCGTCTTCTTGGTGAAAGGCTGTGCTTGCAGAACTTTCTCCAAAAGGAGATCATCAAAATTGGCGGTATCGAGTCCTTGGGCTGAACCGACTCGGTTCATATTGGCCAAGTATCCCCACATTCTTGGTATGCACTCCTTGTAGTCTTCCAGCATCACGCATAGTGGTTTATGAGCGACCAACTCTGCGTGATGAGAACTTGATGGAAGCTCATACGTGTCCCAAAGCCAGTCAATCTGGATTTCCACATCCTCCGCGGTCCAGTCGGTGCCACGAAACTCCGCAGCCGCTCCGAAACTCACTTGAGACGCCTCGCGGATCGAAAAGCACCCGTCGAGCACGATTCGGAGCATGCGAGTGTCCTTCTCGACGTCAAGTTTGGCGACTTCGGAGTTTCTTTCGCACCGCTGCCGAGCTTCTTTCTCCACTTTGACTCGGTTGATGTTGGACCACTCCATCCCTGGTCCATAGAGGTATTCTTCAATAAGACCTTGTAGATGCACCGAGAGCCGTTCGGAGACCTTGTACATCCCGCGAGAACCCCCCGACTGGGCGTGCACCATTTCGTCCACGTACACACCCCGCAGATACTCGATCCGCTCCTTCAATTGTCTTCGCGACTGCCGGTGCGCGGGGTCCACTGTGGCCATGCGTTGATTGTACCGATCCGCGATTTGTCTCCACTCGTCGGTGACACCATCCCATCGAAGTGAGCGACGCACAGCAAGAGCGGCCTGAAGTAAAGCCTCATCACGGGCATGCTCCCGCGCACGGTGGAACTCGTCCAGCGAGTCCAACAGTGTCTCGGAAAGCCGCATATAGTCGGGGGACGCAATGTTACGTGAGACTTTGTACAGCTGCTCCACGCGCTGCTCGAGCGCCTGGCGTCGCACATCAAAGCCCGTCAGCTGGTGGAAAAACACGCGAACGGTCCGCCACCCCCACGTCTTGTTGACTGGGACATGACGAACAACCAGCTGCACCAACAGCTCGTCGCGCTCTTGTAGACTCATGGGCTCCCGCGCGACACAGCACGGCGGACGGTAGTCGGACAATGCCTCATCTGGATCGCGGGCGCCGCTCTCCGTCTCAGGTACGCCTTCTCGGCGGGAGCTGGCGACTAGCAAAACCCGTGACGCCTTGCGTTTCGCGGCAGCGTGTACTCGCATCTCCTCAAGGCGCGTATCGCGCGCGTTCTCGGAGCTCCGGATCATGACCGTAAATCATGAAGTGAGCCTTTCAAAAATTCAGTCAGGTCGCAGTAGCTGTTACGAACTGTTAACTTTTGATGCGCTTCGGTTTGGAACTGACGCCATTGAAGATTATGCGGCACCTGACTTGGTCAGAGGTCGAGAAACACACACGAGACCAGTGCTTTTTGTTGTCTCATCTCTTGTTCAAGTGTCTGACGACCACACTGGTGCACCGATCGACCGAACTTCTTCTCGACAGTTCCAGACAATTGGGTGTTCGACTTCCTCGACAACGAAAGCTGGCTTACAGCTCATCGTATTTTGGTCGAAGGCATTGCGAAGGGTGGAGACGGTGCATCATCACCGCCACATCATTGACCATTGACACGAACAAAAGCATGGTCCCTTCCGTTTCAAGACGTCACATCCGATCGAACCTTGTCGTACCCACGTATACGAGTTCTTCACATCAGATGGTCAACTTCCGCATTGGCTAGGAACCCGATCATTTTGGATGATACCAGTGATCTCACCATCTTGGCATGTCCTCGAAGTCACATCAGGCTCTATCGTCCGCGACGCTGGGTATCTGATAGCCTTGAGCCAGATCGCGAACCGTTGATAGAAGATGTCATCCCACGCGCCACATTCTGTGTATTTTCTTCGCCGAACGTCGCGAACGCACTTGCAGCCATCCTAAAACGATGCTTTACTTCATCGTCCAGCCTCTGACGCGCAGACTTCTCAGCTTGCAGTTCATCACGCGTTGCTGCCAGTTCCCTCGCCAAGTTCGTCGCGTCACTTCTTGCTGCTCTGAGCTTGTCCTCCAAAATTGCGACCGTCGCCTTAGTTTTGAGCTCCTGAACATCAAGGTACTGCTTCAGCATATCTTCTGAGACTGTCGACTTCATCTTCATGGCCATGAATCGCATCAGTCGCTCCTCGGTCGCCGACAAGAGCGACTGCACATCTTGCTGGCTCATTGCATGAGCTTGCAATTTGCCCGGTGGTAGTGCGTTCGCTGATGCCTCAATCGGTGGAGAGAGTGTGTGAGGACCACGACCACGGCCTCGACCGCGGCCATCAACACGTCCAGTAAAGTAGGGATTGTGACCAGACAATCGTTGAGCAGTCGGCTGCTGTTGGTCGAAAGAAGCATGACTCTGCGAATGAGAACTAGATATGTCTGTGGAACGTCCGAAATCTCCATTCACCGACTGAGATGAGGCGGCAGACAGGGTGTTCGACTTGATCCTTCTCAGCAGTTCCATCTGGTCCGTCGTCAAGGTTGAGATCATTGGGTGGTTCGGTATCTCGTAAAAATGCAACACAGCGTTCACGCGTCGCCGGCAATCGACGTGATTTGTGACGACTTCTCGCCCCATTTCAAAGTTTACATCCGCTCGCACTCTGTCCCACACGAACATCTCGCGAGAACCCGCTTGGGTGGGTCGATATCGTTCGGTGGCCTTAAGCAACAGTGTCAGCACCTCAGTTTCCTGATCTTCTCTTGGTGATGTCACCGCGGGCTCTTGAGTTGGAGCTGCTTCAGTACGAAGTTCGCTCTGCGAGCGTGATGCAGACAGCGTTTGTCTTCGAACTGAGGCGCTGTAGACCTCCTCGGTCTGCGACGCCGTCGCCTCTCGCTTTCTAGGTGCTGGAGGAACCGATACTGTTTGCCTTCGTTGTGAGACGTTGCGAGCCTCGCTCTGCGACGCCATCGGCTCACGCTTTCTCGGTGCTTGTGGAACCGCAAGTGTTTGCATTCGTTGTGGGACATTGCGAGCGTCATCCGGCGATGGCACTGCCTCATGCTTTCTTGGTGGTGGAGGACTGTGGACGATTCTTCGTGGTGCCGGTGTAACTTCTCTTCTTGTTGAAGTCGTTGTAGTCGCTTCCGTTTGTTCAGATTCAGCAACTTCCTCGATTGATGGACCGGATGAATCGTCCCGGAGGGATGCCGCTGCAGGGACTGTGCGATTCTTTGCTTCTGGAAATATGACGGAATTGTCACTGGTTGACGAGCCAATCAGTTCGTCCTCGTCCGATGAAGAAGACGTATCCTCGTCTCGTGGTCGAACGGGGCTTGGCACCAAGAAATTAATCTGCGGGGAGTTCTCCGGCGAAGATGATGCATCATTTCCGTGGTCAGGAACTTCAATCTCCTCCTCTACGGTACGAGATGGCTGTGACTGCGATGTATCAGTTCCAGGATCGGGCAGCACATCAACATCCTCATAGACTTCTCTTTGGCGCGGACTCGATGCGGGTGATGCATCATTCGTATGGTCGGAAAGCACTTCAATCTCATCGTCAAATCCACCGCTTAGCTGAGACTGCGGTACAGCCGCCCGCGGTGGTGCGGGTGGCGCCTCCATAAGTCGCGAGATTTGATTGAGCAGCTCACGCTGTGGAGCCGAGAGATCCACAATCGAACTCATACAATGGCCACGATGCACATCTCGTAACAACCGAAA